>NW_025574453.1:0-81317 GCF_020424385.1 Procambarus clarkii | reverse complement strand
CCCAGCTGAACATGAGGGTTTTGCATTTGATGTTTAGGGGTTAATCCCTGAAGATTATCATGACGGCATCAACTCTGACCTGTTCGTGATTCGATGACCGTTGACCTGACTCTATGGCTAACTTGTACAGAGGTGTAACTTTTTCATTGTCTGCTGCCGCCTGTCTGGCGCCTGTGGGTTGTTCATCCTCCACGTGGCTTGTTCATGCTGTTATGATGTTCATGTACTATGTACTGCTCTCTTGTTACACTCGGGTAAAGTGGACATGACTTTTACAGCAGGCGTGGGAGAAATATAAGGGGGGGAACACCGTCACAATATATATATATATATATATATATATATATATATATATATATATATATATATATATATATATATATATATATATATATATATATATATATATATATATATATATATATGTATATATATATATATACATATATTTATATGACAGTGTCAGACCACGAAGGAAGAATTGAAACAAATTTCCTTAAGTACTTTCGTATATAATAATACATCTTCAGAAGGGTGAGTTACATGTACATTGATTTGGACATATATAGACAGGAGAGAGGTGAAGTGAAGTGAGGTACAATGATAAATGTATGACTGGGAATGGGTAGATATAAATAGGGGCTGCATCCTATGGTGCAATAGGCCCATATATTGATATTAATTAGATAGTGGATATTTACACGGTATTAGTGAAACCAAATGATCCTATTCAAATTGCCCTTTAATGATCATTCAAAAATTGATTTAAATTATACAAACTACTGCTAATGTCCAAATTACATAATTTTGTAATCTGGATTAGAGCAGATTCAATTATGATCCAATTGAAAGTACTTTTACAATTCGTTATTAAAGAAGCCATCTCCCCATCAATTTGGTGAGAGTTTTCTTGACAAATGAACAAACAAAGTATTAGACAATTGGCCATGTCTTACAGAGTATTTATATCACGATATTCTACATTTCAAATCTTTAGATGTTTGCTCAACATTGAACCTATTACAATCTCACAAGGTATTTTATAAATGATACAATTATCACTACGAGGAATGTGTCTAACTAAAGGTTTTCTAACAGTATTTTTAGGTAATTAAACAATACATGTATATCAAAAAGATTCAAGGCCTTGACAATATTTTCAACCCCAGAAAAATATGGTAAATATTACACATTATCTGGGCAAATTTTCTCACTGCATATATTATTATAATATGTACGACGTGCTTTGCTACGCAAACTTCCAAAAAACTTAATGGAAAACAAAGCTTGAAACCAATAGAATCAATATTCTTAAACTCTTCATCTACGAGTTCTGGACTAACACTCGAAGAGCTCTTAGATACATAGAGGAAAAAATAGAATTGTTCACATTGTATCTATGCCCTGAGAAATAATGAACATAAGATGTTCGTAGGTCTTGGCCTTCATAAGATGTTCATTATTTCTCAGGGCATAGATACAATGGGGAAATATTTTTTTTTCCTCTATGTATCTAAGAGCTCATTAGGTTCTTAGTCCAGAACTCTTACATGAAGATTTTACAATTACTATTAATACATGTACCAGAATTACATATAAATTTATTATTTAATTAAACTTAAATAAAAAAATTATTATATTTAAGGGAGCAATTTGTGTTACATATGCCAATATTAGCGAATTCGCAGAACTAAATAATTTTCCTACAGGCTCGCCATAGGCCGTGCTACTTGGAATATTTTGTTCCAGGTAGCATATCTTAAAAACAACAACCACTAAATTATAATTTGATCCTGGAGTAACACAATTTTTAACAAATGCTTCACCAGCAGATAAATTACATTAAGAATATACATAATGTATTTAGAGAATAATAAATGAATTAAGTATTTAAATTTGAAATTATTATTTGTTGAATTTGTAAGGAGACAAATAATGTTATAAAAGTGAATCTTAGCAAATTAATAACAAAATATTTATCTGATCTTTGAATATCTAAATGTCTTAAGAATGTCCATACAACCACAAAATAACACATACAATTTATTAAAGAATTTCACTTAAAGCACATAAATTTATTAAATAAACATGTAAAAACTAATATTTATATATAGGGAAGAAAATAGTTTAAAAAAACATATATTATATAAATTATATATATAAATATTTTAACCACTTTGATTAAACGTTGCTAAAAGTCCCTTTTTCCACACTTGACATGCCCACAACACTCTGGAAACGTTGATAATAGTTTCAACAATCTTTTGTGTATGATGGGCTGGTATCTTATTTACCGGATCTCCCAACACATTGTTGGAAGAATAATATTAATTGATTAATATTTAGTTAATCCTTGCCACATTCTGGTCAGTCTCGCCTCATGTAACTGGATTAGTGAGATTCCGGACTTTCTTAATGATACTTCTCATAAGTTTCGAGTCTTTCCTGTTTTTAACTGGGAGTTTGTCTTAAGGGAGTGAATGGAGCCATCATAGAAATGGTTCCTTCACAGGTTGGTCAAACATGACTGTGTTACTGCTCATTTTAGGCAAGACTGGTCGCTTGGAACAGTCACGGTGCCAATCACTGACTCTTTCAACTAATCTGAAACACTCTGATAGAAGGAGCAGCTAACTATCCGTCCCCAAGGAATAGAAGAGTTCATGTGAGGGTATTGCCTTGTGTCGCGGTGTCCAGCACAACACTCACACAGTCATGATGACAACAGTCCCCATGACAACAGTCCCCATAACAACAGTCACCATGACAACAGTCACCATTATCTTGAGATTATCTTGAGATGATTTCGGGGCTTTAGTGTCCCCGCGGCCCGGTCTTCGACCAGGCCTCCACCCCAGGAAGCAGCCCGTGACAGCTGACTAACACCCAGGTACCTATTTACTGCTAGGTAACAGGGGCATAGGGTGAAAGAAACTCTGCCCAATGTTTCTCGCCGGCGCCTGGGATCGAACCCAGGACCACAGGATCACAAGTCCCGCGTACTGTCCGCTCGGCCGACCGGCTCCGTCCATGACAACAGTCACCATACCAACAGTCACCATGACAACAGTCACCATGACAACAGTCACCATGACAATAGTCACCATGACAACAGTCACCATGACAACAGTCACCATGACAATAGTCACCATGCCAACAGTCACCATGACAACAGTCACCATGATAACAGTCACCATGACAACAGTCACCATGACAACAGTCACCATGACAACAGTCACCATGACAACAGTCACCATGACAACAGTTACCATGACAACAGTCACCATGACAACAGTCCCCATAACAACAGTCACCATGACAACAGTCACCATGACAACAGTCACCATGACAACAGTCACCATGACAACAGTCACCATGACAACAGTCACCATGACAACAGTCACCATGACAACAGTCACCATGACAACAGTCACCATGATAACAGTCACCATGACAACAGTCACCATGACAACAGTCACCATGACAACAGTCACCATGACAACAGTCACCATGACAACAGTCACCATGACAACAGTCACCATGACAACAGTCACCATGACAACAGTCCCCATAACAACAGTCACCATGACAACAGTCCCCATAACAACAGTCCCCATAACAACAGTCACCATAACAACAGTCACCATGACAACAGTCACCATGACAACAGTCACCATGACAACAGTCACCATGACAACAGTCACCATGACAACAGTCACCATGACAACAGTCACCATGACAACAGTCACCATGACAACAGTCACCATGACAACAGTCACCATGACAACAGTCACCATGACAACAGTCATGATGACAACAGTCCCCATAACAACAGTCACCATGACAACAGTTACCATGACAACAGTCACCATGACAACAGTCACCATGACAACAGTCACCATGACAACAGTCACCATGACAACAGTCACCATGACAACAGTCACCATGACAACAGTCACCATGACAAGTGACCATGACAACAGTCATCATGACAACAGTCATCATGACAACAGTCACCATGACAACAGTCACCATGACAACAGTCACCATGACAACAGTCACCATGACAACAGTCACCATGACAACAGTCCCCATAACAACAGTCACCATGACAACAGTCACCATGACAACAGTCACCATGACAACAGTCACCATGACAACAGTCACCATGACAACAGTCACCATGACAACAGTCACCATGACAACAGTCACCATGACAACAGTCACCATGATAACAGTCACCATGACAACAGTCACCAGGACAACAGTCACCATGATAACAGTCACCATGACAACAGTCACCATGACAACAGTCACCATGACAACAGTCACCATGACAACAGTCACCATGACAACAGTCACCATGACAACAGTCACCATGACAACAGTCACCATAACAACAGTCCCCATAACAACAGTCACCATGACAACAGTCACCATAACAACAGTCACCATAACAACAGTCACCATAACAACAGTCACCATAACAACAGTCACCATGACAACAGTCACCATAACAACAGTCCCCATAACAACAGTCACCATGACAACAGTCACCATGACAACAGTCACCATGACAACAGTCACCATGACAACAGTCACCATGACAACAGTCCCCATAACAACAGTCACCATGACAACAGTTACCATGGCAACAGTCACCATGACAACAGTCACCATGACAACAGTCACCATGACAACAGTCCCCATAACAACAGTCACCATGACAACAGTCACCATGACAACAGTCACCATGACAAGTGACCATGACAACAGTCATCATGACAACAGTCATCATGACAACAGTCACCATGACAACAGTCATCATGACAACAATCACCATGACAACAGTCACCATGACAACAGTCACCATGACAAGTCACCATGACAACAGTCACCTGGACAACAGTCACCATGACAACAGTCACCAGGACAACAGTCACCATGACAACAGTCACCATGACAACAGTCATCATGACAACAGTCATCATGACAACAGTCACCATGACAACAGTCACCATGACAACAGTCACCATGACAACAGTCACCAGGACAACAGTCACCATGACAACAGTCACCATGACAAAAGTCACCATGACAACAGTCACCAGGACAACAGTCACCATGACAACAGTCACCATGACAACAGTCACCATGACAACAGTCACCAGGACAACAGTCACCATGATAACAGTCACCATGACAACAGTCACCATGACAACAGTCACCAGGACAACAGTCACCATGACAACAGTCACCAGGACAACAGTCACCATGATAACAGTCCCCATAACAACAGTCACCATGACAACAGTCACCAGGACAACAGTCACCATGACAACAGTCACCATGACAACAGTCACCATGACAACAGTCACCATGACAACAGTCACCATGACAACAGTCACCATGACAACAGTCACCATGATAACAGTCACCATGACAACAGTCACCATTATAACAGTCACCATTACAACAGTCACCATGACAACAGTCCCCATAACAACAGTCACCATGACAACAGTTACCATGACAACAGTCACCATGACAACAGTCACCATGACAACAGTCACCATGACAACAGTCACCATGACAACAGTCACTATGACAACAGTCACCATGACAACAGTCACCATGACAACAGTCACCATGACAACAGTCACCATGACAACAGTCACCATGACAACAGTCACCATGACAAGTGACCATGACAACAGTCATCATGACAACAGTCATCATGACAACAGTCACCATGACAACAGTCATCATGACAACAATCACCATGACAACAGTCACCATGACAACAGTCACCAGGACAACAGTCACCATGACAACAGTCACCATGACAACAGTCACCATGACAACAGTCACCAGGACAACAGTCATCATGACAACAGTCACCATGACAACAGTCACCATGACAACAGTCACCAGGACAACAGTCACCATGACAACAGTCACCATGACAACAGTCACCATGACAACAGTCACCATGACAACAATTAAACACAATATTTCTCCCCTGACAATAACAGATAACAGGAGAGGACTACAAGGGCCTAACAGAACCAGGTTGGATAAAACGTTAAATGAAATAATGTTGTTGAGGCGGAAGACCATTATTTTTCATGACAATAATGATCCCATTGAGAGGTTCAGCTTCCTTGTATATCCTTCTTGTCCTGTAAACACATACAAGACTAAGTGTTCTGTCAGCAGAAGATTCCCTGAGAAAACTACAGTCCTACAGCTTAAGTTAGTGACTCAGTTGTTAAGGAAGCCCCATGTGAGTCCTAAGTAGCCTGTCTTAGGTTTTCCAGCTATCTCAGACAGAGTGTCAAGATAGCCAACAATATCGGGAGCTCCTTCACCCATCTTGGGCTTTTCACAATCTCCACCGAAGTAGGCATTAACTTTGGCTGGCACGAGAGACTCGACACCAGTTGATGGATCAACCATCTCATGGCACATGTCTCTGAAGACAGACCTCACTATGGTCAATATATCTTTCTCCTGCCACTCCATTCCTGTCTCCCGCTTCCTTTGCAGCAACCCCAGGAAGGAATTTTTGAGGCAGAATCCTGCAGGAGTCGGAACTTTCCAATAGCGAGAGTCCCACCAGGAAAACTGGTTCTTGACGTGTCTGGGCATCCAAGGCTCAGCCTTCATGCGGGAGAGAAGAGTCTTGCAGGTGAGAAACACCCGACGCTCCTGAGGCTCCAGCTGCTGCAGCACCTCCACCTCTGTCGCAGCCAGGCTACACCTCCACGACCCATCTTCTTTGTTGCTGAGCTGGATTATTTGTGAGGTTTCGGGTGTGAGGGGAGGTCTGCTGATCTCCTCAGGCCAAGGCGCCACCACCACTGGCACTAAGTCAACACTGACCAACAACAGCGGATACTCACTTCCCTGCCAGGCCAGTGACAGTGCCACACCCACCTGCGTCCTGGTCAGACCAGGTGGCACTAGACTAAGACGCTCATCACCAATGGTGTGGCTCTTCAGGCACTCTCTCACTCTATCATAAAACTTTATTACTAAGTTATTCCCATGGAGACTAGAATTTTTCGTCTTTATTTTGACTTTTAAGTTGTGACCGCTGGCTAAGACTTCTTTCTCTGTTTGTTGTATAATTTTAACTTTGACTCCAGGAAGCTCCTGGAGAACAAAATTAACGTCGAACTCATCCGGACAATAGAGCCTTGTACCATCTGCAGCGCTCCCAGACAGTCTCAGTTTCCCTCTGAAAGTTTCATCTGAAACATTTTCTGTAATTTGTTGAAGTTCTTTCATTACTTCATCCTTGACCTCTTGTGCTTCACACATGGTGAAGTCAACCGTTGTCTTCTCTAAGTCTCTCACCAAGCTCCCCAAGTCAATACGGCGGAGAAGGTTCATTGCAGTTTCTGTTGGGTCATTATTTATGTGTACACTATTAGATGATGATTCAGATTCACGTATATTGTACTTCAGGAGATATTGAGAGAAATGTCTACGGACTTCTTGTGGGGTAGTTCCCGCCCTGCAGGTAGGTTCAGGTTCTATATTAAATTTTGCTAAAAGTTCATAAACGTCTTCATGGCCGAACATTGCAGCGAGGTGGGAAGGCGTGTGGCCGTATCTGTCAGGCAGGAGCGGCTGGGCACCGAGGCTCAGAAGGAGGAGGACGCAGCCAGACTTGCCATGAGCGGCCGCCTGGTGGAGGGCAGTGGTGGCAGCGGTGGGATCCACTAGTGTGTCTACAGCCAGGCCTCCCACGTTCACCAGGAGGTATATCAGCTGCTGCAGCCCACTTCGTGAGGCCACCAGGAGGGCCTTGGGTCCTGTGGACCACACTCGGGATCCTCTAGCTCCTGCTGTCTTCTTGGCCCGAGTAGTCTTCTTCAAGTAGGTAGTGAACAGAATCTTCTGAACGTCCAGAATCTCCTGCACATGATGCTTGTCAATGGGGTGTTTTATCTTCTCCCGTAGGTCCTGCAGCTTGTTCCTTTCCTTGTTATAAATACTCTGTAAAATATGTTGGGTTATAATTACTCGTAATTATTATCACAAGCTTTTAATACCAACGGGTTCTGATATATATATATATATATATATATATATTAGTATATTTTGGTAGCAGTCTTTCCTGTAGACATATATTATTAAATATGACCGAAAAAGTAAGATTAATAATTCTAACACGAATTTTCTCAATCTTTCGTACATTACGCTTCACTGTTGGAGGTAAATCAAAAATCACTTCTCCAAAATTCATTTTTATTTCTAGTCTGACGCGACACGGGCGCGTTTCGTAAAACTTATTACATTTTCAAAGACTTCACAAATACACAACTGATTAGAACTTACGTATCTCTGATTTTATATCTACATTTGAGTGAGGTGGGAGGGGTGATGTGGCATTAACACAAGACAGAACAAGAGGGGATATTAATAGGGTATTAAAAGTATCAACACAAGACAGAACAGAAACAATGGGTATTGAATAGAAGTGTTTGTAGAAAGCCTATTGGTCCATATTTCTTGATGCTTCTATATTGGAGCGGAGTCTTGAGGTGGGTAGAATATAGTTGTGCAATAATTGGCTGTTGATTGCTGGTGTTGACTTCTTGATGTGTAGTGCCTCGCAAACGTCAAGCCGCCTGCTATCGCTGTATCTATCGATGATTTCTGTGTTGTTTACTAGGATTTCTCTGGCGATGGTTTGGTTATGGGAAGAGATTATATGTTCCTTAATGGAGCCCTGTTGCTTATGCATCGTTAAACGCCTAGAAAGAGATGTTGTTGTCTTGCCTATATACTGGGTTTTTTTGAGCTTACAGTCCCCAAGTGGGCATTTGAAGGCATAGACGACGTTAGTCTCTTTTAAAGCGTTCTGTTTTGTGTCTGGAGAGTTTCTCATGAGTAGGCTGGCCGTTTTTCTGGTTTTATAGTAAATCGTCAGTTGTATCCTCTGATTTTTGTCTGTAGGGATAACGTTTCTATTAACAATATCTCAGAGAAGAACTCTGTAGGGTAAGGCAGGTCCTAGTCAATAATGGCTTCTCCAATGGTTTCATCGAAGACATCATAAGAAGGAAAGTGAAAAGCCATGCAACCTCTGAAGAGACAACTAACACAACACCTATACCCCCTATTAGACTATTTTACAGGAACTTCTTTTCCACAGCTCATAAAACGGAGGAAAGGGTCCTGAAAGATATTGTTAATAGAAACGTTATCCCTACAGACAAAAATCAGAGGATACAACTGACGATTTACTATAAAACCAGAAAAACGGCCAGCCTACTCATGAGAAACTCTCCAGACACAAAACAGAACGCTTTAAAAGAGACTAACGTCGTCTATGCCTTCAAATGCCCACTTGGGGACTGTAAGCTCCAAAAAACCCAGTATATAGGCAAGACAACAACATCTCTTTCTAGGCGTTTAACGATGCATAAACAACAGGGCTCCATTAAGGAACATATAATCTCTTCCCATAACCAAACCATCGCCAGAGAAATCCTAGTAAACAACACAGAAATCATCGATAGATACAGCGATAGCAGGCGGCTTGACGTTTGCGAGGCACTACACATCAAGAAGTCAACACCAGCAATCAACAGCCAATTATTGCACAACTATATTCTACCCACCTCAAGACTCTGCTCCAATATAGAAGCATCAAGAAATATGGACCAATAGGCTTTCTACAAACACTTCTATTCAATACCCATTGTTTCTGTTCTGTCTTGTGTTGATACTTTTAATACCCTATTAATATCCCCTCTTGTTCTGTCTTGTGTTAATGCCACATCACCCCTCCCACCTCACTCAAATGTAGATATAAAATCAGAGATACGTAAGTTCTAATCAGTTGTGTATTTGTGAAGTCTTTGAAAATGTAATAAGTTTTACGAAACGCGCCCGTGTCGTGTCAGACTATAAATAAAAATGAATTTTGGAGAAGTGATTTTTGATTTACCTCCAACAGTGAAGCGTAATGTACGAAAGATTGAGAAAATTCGTGTTAGAATTATTAATCTTACTTTTTCGGTCATATTTAATAATATATATATATATATATATATATATATATATATATATATATATATATATATATATATATATATATATATATATATATATATATATATATATATATATAAAAACAACAGGTTTGAAAGAAATATATGTAAAATTAAATGAAAAATATTATTATAATAATGGCTCTTGCACATTTTTAAAAACTATTGTTGTAAGGAAGTTGTTGAAGAAGTCGAAATGCCTCACAAAGAATTGTTAATGTTATTTTTATCTTATACACTGATAGATACATGAATTATAACATATATGATATGCAATTTGTATACTTTAGACCAAAATAACTTTGTAGTCTCATTTTACCAAAATATACCAATTATTTGTCAATACTGCCAAAATATATTATTTAAATAGATTATAAAATATTGTTGATGTTGTAACATAACGGAAAATGGAGAAAAATTAAAAGAAAAAACGCATAGAGTGAGGGCGAGTGAGGTGGAGGGGAGGAGTGGGGAAAGAGTGGTCAGGTGAAATTGAAAGTTTAGAATGAGGTAAAATGGGTTAGAGTACTTTAATTAGATAAGAGGTAGATAGGAAGAGTAGAAAATAGTAGAAGTGCTAGACAGAAGAGTGGAAAATGAAGGAAAGAGTAAGAAGAAAGGGAAGAAGAAATAAAAGTCAAGGAAGAAGAAAGAGGAAGGGCTGCCACCATCCATTCAAGAGTTATTTATAAGACAAAGAATGGAACTTGTCAGCCCTATAATATTAACTGACGTTATCACGTAACAACTGTAAGCATTTATATCATATCATCAAGAATTATTAGGACATAATCTTTAGCAAGTAAACTTCAGAATGCTCTCTACTCTAGCTTTCACTCTATCATAGGCATAAATTCAAACTCTAGGAATCAGAATTAAAGACTATTTAAAAGTAAGTTAATCAATTAACTTTGTATGTATGTATTCAGGAAAGTTCACAATCATATGGATATCATAACTCAACCTTGATGCTGATTTGTCAACATTAATTCAGAATTTGAGCCACCACACAATAATTTGAGATCAACTACGGCTGACTGCCGCTGAAAATTCCACAACATATAAATTGGAAAGCACAAAATACGTCAACCTTAAAATTTCACTCACCAAAGTCTCTGAGTATAAGATGGTCAGTAAGGAGGGGGTGATACGGCTGACAGCTAGGGTTCCCACCGGGCTGGTATATGTCGATGGGACAGGTAACATGACAGACAAACCTAATCAAGGCTACTGGAACGTCTCTCTCTGTATTTCTCAAATGTTCAATTTCTTGTGTATTTAAGGGGGGAAACCAGGAGCTAAACTCCGCCTACCAGCAGATAGCCTGTGACTATCTTCCTACCACACCAACACAGCAGATTGTTTGATGGAAAGAAAACAGCCAACGTCTGCAGTTACCTGGAGGGAGCCGTTCGGCCGAGCGGACAGCACGCTGGACTTGTGATCCTGTGGTCCTGGGTTCGATCCCAGGCGCCGGCGAGAAACAATGGGCAGAGTTTCTTTCACCCTATGCCCCTGTTACCTAGCAGTAAAATAGGTACCTGGGTGTTAGTCAGCTGTCACGGGCTGCTTCCTGGGGGTGGAGGCCTGGTCGAGGACCTGGCCGCGGGGACACTAAAGCCCCGAAATCATCTCAAGATAACCTGTTTAGCTGAGAGCGAGGTCACCTGATACCTCCTGACCTCTATGTAACCTGTGACAATTAACACTCAAAAGGTGTGACTTTTGAAATACTAAGGGCCGACAGCCTGGCGCCGCCACTATCCTGTGTACTGGCTCTCGTTAACACGTGAACTCTCGTTACACGTGAAATATTAAATAAACCCATTTATGGTGTTCCATTATAATATAAACAAAATTTACTTTAAATATAATAAAAAAAAGAAACATGTATTTATTCTGCAAAACATGTTGAGCCTCGCTTACTAGGCTAAGTGGAACAGTTCTACCTGTTAGGCACAATATGTGTGCTTGTGTAGGAGAGAGATCGTAGTAACATAGTGCACTAGTCAATAAAATATCCCTGAATATATATAACTGCATAATGATAAATTTCCTTAACTAGATGTTAGTTTAGTCATGCCTAGGTGAGTATGAATGTAGTGAGTTGCACGAATGAATTGTGGAGGTGGAGCACCTCACCCACATACTGAGTGAGGTGTGGAGCATGTACACTTCCCATCTCCTGTGAGAGGATGAGGTGTGGAGCATGTACACTTCCCATCTCCTGTGAGAGGATGAGGTGTGGAGCATGTACATTGACCTGCAGTAAGTGGGTGAGGTGTGGAGCATGTACACTGACCTGCTCCAGAGAGTGGGTGAGGTGTGGAGCTGTTACGAACCCGGACCCAGCGTCCGAGCCTGGAGCAGTGACAAACACGCCATCTGTGGGTCAGCTCCCGAAACCCCCGCCAAACGAACGACGACACCTAGTGAGGACAGCGTGTACTGGCCTCGAGGACCAGTTTCCAGTCTGGTTCAGCGCTCAACACCGCCGCTCCTGACCTCTGGTGAGGTGGTGCTCCGACGACAGCGCCATCTATGGACTGGATACGTCAGGTGTTTGCGCCCGCCACCGTAAGTGAGGAGTATTAGTGTCCCGGTTATTAATGACGTGTCTGCTTACAGAGCCGACCTGGGACCACTGTGTTGAAGGTGTAGTCAGTCTACCCGAGGCAGCCATTCTCCATACAGTGAAGTTTGCTGCAGCTGTCGTGACGTCGTCCCCCCGGAAGAACACTGTGGTGTGTTAAGCCTGCCAGTGGAGTGGCAGTGGAAGGATTTACCCGGGACCGACGGTTGGAGACGATAATCCACTGGGGTATTGAGGACAGGAGGGTGATTGGTGATATCACACGAGACTCCTGTCTAGGGCGTACCCCTTTTATCGTTCGTGGAGTGGCCGTACCAGCCTTGGTGGCTCAGTACCTGCCAGCAGACCTGCTGGACGTGTGGTTGACGGCCTCCACGACGGTGCCCCCAGTGGACCTGTGTTGTGGCTGACCTGTGGCCAGGGTAGACTCGGCGTTCTCAGAGGACACGTCTTGAGGCCACGAAGAAAGCACCGCGGACTCAGCACCTAGCTTCGAGGATCCATAGTCTCCAGCAGAAGACTACAGTGTTGATCCCCTTTGTAAAGTGTTAATACCCCTCCCCCTTGTGTACGTTTTACTTTTATATATATTTATGGTGATGGTGTTAATTATAATATTAAGTTCTTAACTTTCTTTCCATACTCCCTTTAAGTTACTTGCGTCACGGATCGCATCCCTTGAAAGCCTCTACTGGCTTGGGGTCGGATATATATATCTTCCTCTAACGACATCAGAGTAAGAACCCCGTTGCGTCCCGAGAGGGCCGTAACATAATTGGCATCCCCAGCGGGATCCGTCCCCTTGTTAAGTATGTTTGACAGGGGTGGTGAAGTGGCGTAATCCCTGTAAATAATTCCCCCTGTGTGACGATTGTGACGTTATACGTCCTGTGCGGTGCTCAGTGACTAAGTGCGATATTGTGCAGTGCGGTGCTCGCTGTGATTAAGCGATTAAGTGCAATATTGACTAGTGCGGTGCTCAGTGATTTAGTGCAATATTGTAGAGCGAAGTGTTCGCTTGGACTCAGTGCAATATTGGGTAGTGCGGTGCCCGGAGTGATTACGTGCAATATTGGCAAGTGCAGTGTTTGGTGCAATATTGGCGTAGAACAGTGCTCGGTGTGTTAAGTGCTAACGTGTAAGCAGTGTGTTAAGTGCAAAGTGTTCCATCTGCGACAATGGCAGACAAAGCTACCATCGATGATCTGGACGATGTTCAGGCTTTTCTGAACAGAGTGGACTGTCTTGCCAGATTAAAGTATCTGAGCAAACCGGAACTTGTACTAGTGAGCGCCTACCTGGAGATCAAGATCCGTGCCAGTGATTCCCGTGTGGAGATCTTGTCCAAGGTTCACCGGCACCTGAAGGCAGAAGAGAAACAGGAAGGCGAGACTCCTAGTACAAGGGAAGGTGAGGAAATAGCTTCCACAGAAAAGGAAGATAAGGGCAGTGACATTGACAGTGATGCAGGTGAGCTTAATATCAGCCTCCTAACAGTCAAAATGCGTGCCCTAGAGATCAATCGCGAGATAGAGTGGAAGAAGTTAGAAGTAGAACGAGAATTAAAAGATAAAGAAATGGAGATGAAAGAAAAGGAATTGGCGATGAGGCGTCTAGAATTAGAAGAGAGACGAGAGAGAGAAGAACGAGAAAGAGAAGAAAAAGAAAGACAGAGACAACATGAACTAGAAGTATTACGACTAGGCGCTGGACAGAGACAAACTGGAGTAAGCGGTTTCGATCCGGTAAGGAATATCAAAATGGTCCCCAAATTCAACGAGAGAGAAGTTTCGAAGTTCTTCGCAGCCTTCGAGAAAGTCGCTGCCTCTTTGGAGTGGCCAAGGGAGAATTGGGCCATCATGATACAGTCAGTTTTGACTGGGAAGGCCCAAATCGCCTACTCTACGTTATCCCTTGACGACTCCGGCGATTACGATATGGTGAAGAAAGTGGTGCTCATGGCGTACCAATTGGTACCTGAGGCATATAGGCAAAAGTTCCGAAACCTGAAGAAGACCTCAGAGCACACTTTCACCGAATTCGCCACGATCAAGGAGCGACTTTTTCAGGAATGGTGTGCCTCTCGGAAGGTGGAGACCAAGGAAGACCTCGAACAGCTGATTCTGCTCGAGGACTTCAAGGATTGTTTGTCTGGAGACCTCAAGACATACTTAGAAGAGCAGCAGGTGGAGACCTTGAGTGCAGCAGCCACCATGGCTGAAGAGTATATCCTGACTCATAGGCCGTCTGCTAAGTACGTCCCGAGGAATTACCAGCGCCGGTTTGACAGACCTCACGACGAAGAAGAAAGACCCGTCACACCAAGTACTAAGAAGACTCCCCCAAGTAGCCCTCGAAGAACAAGTCCTAGTAGTCCGAAACACCGTAGTCCGAGGAGGAACATGGTGTGCTGGACTTGTGGGCAGAAAGGGCACATAGCTGCTAGGTGCCGAGGCAGAAGAGGTGGCAGCGCACGAAGGGAGGTGATGTTGATGAGCTGTGTTACATCACCAGTAGGAAACCAGTCTACGACGACGCGGGAAGGACCAAGTTTGTTGGCCCCTCACACTTCAACCGGGTATGTAACGAGTGATCATACTGGTAGATCAATTGTAGTGCTCAGAGATAGTGGAGCAGCCCAGTCCCTGATCGTGAAGAGCTCGTTACCCGAGGGAGTAAGTGTGGATGGGAGACCAGAGGTGATCCTGGTTGGGTTTCCTAGGACGCAGTACATCGCCCCCTTAGTGCCAGTACATCTTGATTCGCCTTATTTCAGCGGCACATGTGAGTTGGCAGTAGTCGATACCCTCCCTGTGGCTGGGATTGACGTGGTACTAGCCAACGACTTGGTGACCGATTGGAGCACCAATCATCCCAAGGTCGCGGACGAGTCTACCAGAACAGCACGGTCTGAGGTAACAGGCAATGGTAATGTCCAAGTAAAGACAGACCCGGATGTAACTAGGTTTAATTTGTCCTCTCGCCTACAGATTGAGATCGAAGATATTCTAGCAGTGTCTCCTGATTCTCTCGACGAGGAACATGAAGTTAAGAAGGCAGAGGTACCTGAGCAAGAAGAGAGGCCTCGTGTGCAGACACCCACGGATACCAACGAGTCTGGAGCGAAGGCTGAGGTGTGCTTGCGGTATGGCAAGTTACAGGGTGTAGTGGGCCAGCCAGAGATTCCCCAGACGTCAGAGGTATGCGAGGTATGTTCTAAAGGTCTAGTGCCCTCTTTGGTCCAAGCCAGGCTAGTGGATGGTGCCGGCTATGGACATGACAAGCTCAGGAAACTTATCCCTCGACTTACCAAATGTTTCCTACCGGTATTTTGTTTTGTTCTCCTCTGTGTTCTCAGTAAGGATCAGTGGACGACCCGAAGGATGATGGCTCCCGTGAACATCGAGAAGAGGTCCCAGGGATTGGAGAGTTGTACTGCAAGTGTTGCAGTTGAAGAAGGGACCTGGGAGGTAATAGATGATACAGGAGGTACGACATGTGATAATGTGAGTGACTGTTTCCGACAGGTTGACACCCCCCGCGTGACTGCTGAGCCTCAACACAGCGTTATGCGGAACGTTGGTCGACCTGACGGTGGCAGAGTGAATGCCATCTGCGACATACAAACAGCCCCGTTGAGACTAGGAGTGGACCTAGTAGGGTATGCCGTAAGTATTGACTTACCCACTGTCGCGATCACTCTGAATTATCTGACCCCTGTATTCCAGGTTCCTGTCTCCCTGAAGGACCATCGGACCGGTACCAGAAATGCCGTCTGTGATCAGCCGTCATCGGTGCCTCGACGCAGAGAAGTGTCGAGTCACCCCAGATCGTGTCTACACGGATCCTTACTAGAGAGGTGTGAAATGATGCCCCTGCTTGACATCGCAGTGGAGATGTGGGAGACGTGGAAGATTACGTCAGGCAGATCATTGCCTTCTATCTGCAAGCTCCCGTTGTGCCGGAAATGGCAATTAGGACAATTCTGTAGACCAGACAGCCTCGCAATTCCAGATCATAAAGCATGCGTGTCCATTTGGAGTTGTGTCGTCGAACTAATTTGGTTTGTGTTTCTTTTTATAGAACCCCAAACCAAATTCTTTTTGGTGGGGAGGTGTTACGAACCCGGACCCAGCGTCCGAGCCTGGAGCAGTGACAAACACGCCATCTGTGGGTCAGCTCCCGAAACCCCCGCCAAACGAACGACGACACCTAGTGAGGACAGCGTGTACTGGCCTCGAGGACCAGTTTCCAGTCTGGTTCAGCGCTCAACACCGCCGCTCCTGACCTCTGGTGAGGTGGTGCTCCGACGACAGCGCCATCTATGGACTGGATACGTCAGGTGTTTGCGCCCGCCACCGTAAGTGAGGAGTATTAGTGTCCCGGTTATTAATGACGTGTCTGCTTACAGAGCCGACCTGGGACCACTGTGTTGAAGGTGTAGTCAGTCTACCCGAGGCAGCCATTCTCCATACAGTGAAGTTTGCTGCAGCTGTCGTGACGTCGTCCCCCCGGAAGAACACTGTGGTGTGTTAAGCCTGCCAGTGGAGTGGCAGTGGAAGGATTTACCCGGGACCGACGGTTGGAGACGATAATCCACTGGGGTATTGAGGACAGGAGGGTGATTGGTGATATCACACGAGACTCCTGTCTAGGGCGTACCCCTTTTATCGTTCGTGGAGTGGCCGTGCCAGCCTTGGTGGCTCAGTACCTGCCAGCAGACCTGCTGGACGTGTGGTTGACGGCCTCCACGACGGTGCCCCCAGTGGACCTGTGTTGTGGCTGACCTGTGGCCAGGGTAGACTCGGCGTTCTCAGAGGACACGTCTTGAGGCCACGAAGAAAGCACCGCGGACTCAGCACCTAGCTTCAAGGATCCATAGTCTCCAGCAGAAGACTACAGTGTCGATCCCCTTTGTAAAGTGTTAATACCCCTCCCCCTTGTGTACGTTTTACTTATATATATATTTATGGTGATGGTGTTAATTATAATATTAAGTTCTTAACTTTCTTTCCATACTCCCTTTAAGTTACTTGCGTCACGGATCGCATCCCTTGAAAGCCTCTACTGGCTTGGGGTCGGATATATATATCTTCCTCTAACGACATCAGAGTAAGAACCCCGTTGCGTCCCGAGAGGGCCGTAACAGGAGCATGTACACTGACTTGCTCCAGAGAGTGGGTGAGGTGTGGAGCATGTACACTGACCTGCTCCAGAGAGTGGGTGAGGTGTGGAGCATGTACACTGACCTGCTCCAGAGAGTGGGTGAGGTGTGGAGCATGTACACTGACCTGCTCCAGAGAGTGGGTGAGGTGTGGAGGCAGGGTGACTGTGGGCTGGCGACCTGCGGAGTCAGGAACATACAGAGAGCCGTCCATGTCCTTCACCATTCGCTCTGCCAGTTCCCAGTGTCCAGCGTCCAGGGCAGCGTGCAGAGGACTCGCGCCGGACTTGCTACGTAAGGAGGACTGAGCACCAGCCAGGTGGAGGAAGCTGCAGGTCAAGGTGCACTTGGCACGAGCCGCCTGAACCATGAGCTTAGTCAGGCTCATCACTGACCTGCCTCGGGGCCAGCGGGCTTGCCATGGGGCCTTGTCTCTTATGGTGGATATTACTTCATCAACACCTGCACCAAGCTCTCTTACTTCATCAACACCTGCACCAAGCTCTCTTACTTCATCAACAACTGCACCAAGCTCTGCCAGCTCTTTGATCTTAGCACGTTCTTGCTCCAGTATATGAAGGAACACCTGTAAACACATTGTATTGTTGTAACACATACACCAACACCTGTAAACACATTATATTGTTGTAACACATGCACCAACACCTGTATACACGTTACGACATAGACCGTATGCACCATCTGCCAGCTGGTGCACCTGTTGCACCAGGTGCACCCAACAGGTGCTGCATCAACAGGTGCAGCCCGCGCGGGCTACGTTGTAGGGGCTAGAGTGTGTGTGGCCTTAGTTATGGTGGCGACGTAACCACCTGGTACACCTGTTGCACCAGCTGGCAGATAGTGCACACGGTCTACGTCGTAAATTTCACTACTGGTGGACACAATACCAATTTGTGTATTTTGGTCACAATACCAACTGGTGTATGGTGGACACTATACCAACTTGTGTATGTTGGTATAGTGTCCACCACACTATACCAACTGGTGTTGGTATATAGTGTGTTGGTATATACTATACCAACTGGTGTATGGTGGTCACTATACCAATTGGTGTATGGTGGACACTATACCAACTGGTGTTGGTATATTGTGTGTTGGTATACACTATACCAACTGGTGTATGGTGGTCACTATACCAATTGGTGTATGGTGGACACTATACCACCTGGTGTATGGTGGTCACTATACCAACAGGTGTATGGTGGAGACTCACCCGCGTGATGGTGACCTGAAGACGGAGAGTGACGTCAGGGGAGCACCAGGCTAGTGTCAGCAGGTTGAGGCCGTGGGAGGTGGTGGTGAGCGGTGCTCCAGCTGCCAGCAGGAGGCTGGTGATCCTGCACCGGTTACTGGTGACGGCCAGACACAGCGGGGAGACGCTCCAGCATCCCTGGGGCTCCAGGGACGCTCCTGACCACAACAGCTGACCCGCCTGCTCGGTGTCGTCACACAGGCTGATCACACCCAGCAGCTGCTCGTAGTACACCTCTCCTGGTCCACCCTCAACCTGCACAATGTCACAGTCTTAGACAAATGTCGCTCTTCTTTTTGTTCATGGTGAATCATCACAAGTTTGTAGGTGAGTAAACCTTTAATGTGTCGCTTATGTACTGGACCAGTGAGAACTTACTGATGTTGAAAGCCGTCCTTTAATAGTTACTTTCTCGAAAAAAGTTCTTGAACATTGAAGGCGGGATTTAACTCTACACTAATATTGTGTATTTCGTATACTTTGAACCAGAACTAAGTTAACAACCTCTCGTGACGTATGCATGCTGCTTATTCCTCGGTTCTGCTTAACGGATATTGTATTGTAGGGGGACGGGCTCTTATGTCGTGTGGACACGAGCTTGTTCCTACTTGTATCAGAGTACGAGTACTGACAGCCGTCCTTACTAAAGAGCAAGGAAAATATAGAGTCTGCCCTTCAGTAGTTCTTATAGTCATTGTTTAACCAGACTCACCTGGACAGGACCATTCGCTCATCTCCCTGCCGGGGGCCAGTCAGTGTTTAGACACATAGATGAAGGAGACATGTTAATGTCTAACTGTACAGTGGGTCTATAAGCATAGCCTTAAAGTTAGACGCACACAAAAATAAATATATATTGAACATGGCTCTGATAGTATCAACCGAGAACTTTACCAAGTATTACTAGACCCACTAAATTTGGACTTATTTAACACACATGTATACTCTAATATTCACAATATTAATATTGAAATTTAATATTCATGAGGAGTATTCTTAACTGGAAATTAGTTCACTGTTATATCTGTTACACTTGCAATTACCAATTGTGGGTGAACCAATATTCTCAGGTCACGTGATACAGAATGATACACAAGTTTAAACCGTAAACACAAAAGATGGAGAAGTACTAACAATTGCCAGTCGGCCCTGGAACATAAAGATATGTGGGAAATTCCTGCATCATTCATAAATTTTAATAAATGTTGGTTTGTATCAGTATAAGTATGAATAAAATGTTTTAGTTAGTCATGAAAGAGATGACGAAAATGACAACTTTGTTCCAGAAACCTGGATTAATATATCCTGAGTCGTCTACATCTCGATCTCTAAACGTTTCTAGCTAATTTAATATAAAAATCACCAGTCTCAGGACTGGGAATAGTATGAAACTAGTCTTTTAAATAAATTACACGTATATTGTAATTCGTGTAATGTATGTAATGACATAATGTATGTAATGTATTGTAATTAAATTGCTTTATAAAATTAAACAAAACCCTCCTCCCAGTTCTCGATATAAAGCACACCATGAGGTGACGCGCGCGGAGGAAGAGACGCCATTCGTGCACTTACACAGGAGAGTGAATCAACATAATGTGGTATTGGTGTCGACAAACCGAGCCTCCCACATAGGTCACTAACTTTACCCACAAGTCCTAGACCGCAGCGTGACCAACAAGCAGTTACTATTTGTTGCAATGACTTGACAAAATTGAGGAAAGTGCAAAATTAGTTTTTTTCTATTAGCATAGATTTATCAACCAATTATTTCAGTGATAGGATTAATCGTTGCGATGCCAGATAAAACCATCCGCAAAGGTAAGAATCTATTATTATTATACTTTATACTCATGTATTACAGTTGTATTATATTTGTTGTTTGTAAATGTTAGGATGTAACACTTCCACAGGTAAATTGTGATCACATGAAGATGCTACACCATGGTGGGATTACGAGGCCGCTATTATTACTGGTATAGGAGGAACTGTACACGTGGCTGACGGGTATGGTACAGACTGTACATGTGGCTGACGGGTATGGTACAGACTGTACATGTGGCTGACGGGTATGGTACAGACTGTACACGTGGCTGACGGGTATGGTACGGACTGTACACGTGGCTGACAGTAGTATAAAGTACGCCAATGACGTGCAATTTTGTTTTTTTTCCCATGCACGTCATTGGCGTACTGGGTTTTACGAACAAAGTACGCCAATGACGTGCAATTTTGTTTTTTTTCCATGCACGTCATTGGCGTACTGGGTTTTACGAACAAAGTACGCCATTGACGTGCAATTTTGTTTTGTTTTTCCCATGCACTTCATTGGCGTACTGGGTTTTACGAACAAAGTACGCCAATGACGTGCAATTTTTTTTTTTTTTTTCCCCCATGCACGTCTTTGGCCCTGGGTTTTACGAACTTTTTTCAGCATGCAAGTCTTTGTCCACCTGGATTTTACGAACTTTTTTCAGCATGCACGTCTTTGGCCCCTGGGTTTTGCAAACTTTTTTCAGCATGCACGTCTTTGGCCCATGTATTTTTCGTTACCTCCGTGAGATTCTCCTCGCCCCTGAAAATTTCGTTCAAGGGGATTAATATGCCGGTCCCTGGCGTACCAAAATTTCGTTACCCCAGTGGCCCATGCACAGGCATGGCCAATGGGCAATGACGTCATCTGCCAGCCAGACTTCAATTTGCCTGGGGGTAGGATTAAAAGGCTGGCTTCTGGCGTACCCAAATTCTGTTGCCCCAGTGACCCATGGCCAGTCTTCATCTTCCCTGAATAAGTCAGTTTACTGAAATAGCATGTCTGGCCAAGGATCGTGTATTGAGCATAGGAATGAAATCCATTCATATGAAACAAAGGGGAGCAGCACTGCAAGAAGTTATATGTATTTTCAAGTTCGTCCCTGCTACCTGTATTTACCCAGGTCTTTTCCTAAATCTAAAACCTACCCAATTTATTCCTGTTCTGTTTCACGTTGATACGTATAATAGGTTATTAATATTCCCCCTTTACTATGACCATTCAGTCACGCCTCTATCATGTCACCCCTATTTCTTCTTCATCATCGTTCTAGAGAATGTAATTTGAGCTTTGACAATCTTTCTTGAAGGATCGTTTATTATGCATAGGGCAAAAAATAAAACTGCTATCAGTCGTTTATATTAAAAAATAGAGGCCTGGGCATTGGTGATTTCAATGCGAGTTCAGTAGTGACCCTATCCTTATGCGCATCTCACATTCGCTCAAAACATACCTCCCATACCATGCTATAGCATTTAACAAATAAAAAAACTCATTCAGTAAAAGCAAGCCTCTCATATTTTTGAAATAAGGCCTTCTGCAGTTACCACCTTTTGTGACGTCATCATCCCTAATGTGTCACGAGGCATCAACGGGCTAAATGCGGATCCCAGCAGGTTCACACATAAGTGTGAACTCTTAATCTAGCTTAATACCTCACCTATACTCTGTGCTTCATCAGAGTTGATATTCAGCTACAATAGCTCGTATTTTCGCTCATTGCTTATATTTTCTGTTATTCATAAACCTGATCAAACCTTCCTAACCTAACCTATCCTAACTTATTATATATAACAAACAAATACTTTCTACAGAACAGTTATTGTTGTTGTTTAGTGACATCGTGAAAAGCGACCTCAGGTATAGGGATAATGTATTGCTAGCCAATCTGGCAGCATAGCAGGTGAGCTGAACATAAGAATAAAGGTAACTTCAGAGGTCCTATTGGCCCATATGAGGCAGCTCCTATATATTTCCACCCAATCTCATTCATGTCCGCCCTATGCTTAAAACAACCAAGGGATCCCACTTAAAGTATTAGTTTACAATAATAGTTTTAATAAATAGCTCTTATTCTAGTTTTATACACAACAGCAATTATGAAACCCTATAGCTAGATATTCTACTATAATCCACAAGTAGTTACCACACATCTGGCAGTACATCGGATTAGTGGCTGTGTTCATAGGCTAGTCAACTGTCCTCACATCCATCAAATAGATATCCAAATGTCGCATCTCAATTCATCCATCTAGCAACTCAGCTGGATGTTAGCCACTATATTCATAGGCTAATCATTTCTACACCTCAAAAAATCCTAGTCTTGCTACGCAAATCAGCTAACTTGTTTCTAAACCAACACTCGCAAATACAATCATGCATACCTACACATACTTCAAAACCTATGCATTCATAGAGAATAGCCTAGTTTTTTGCCACCATTTCCCCATTAATCAGATGTAATTTATGCCATACACACAGAAAATACAGCATTTACACACCAAATATGCCATTTATGCATAAAATATATTATTTACACTCAAAATATACCATCACATAAAAAATATGAGTTTTTCATACAAAATATGTCAGTTGCAAACAAAAATATACCATTTACACAATATTGCATGTACACTCAGAGTATGACATTTACACAAAGTACGGTATTTTGCACAAATATATCAAAATGCTTATGCATTTAGACAATCAAAAATGCGCTTTAACTAAAATTACACAATTTCACAAACGTAATTTTCACAAATTACCCACACATTGTCTCATAAACAAAAATACACTTACACCATGAAGATCTATTTTATCAAATTACAGAGCTTACACAAAATACACAATTTTCACACGCAAATACAGTTGCACCAGTTCCACTTCAACAAATTAAAAACACAACTTGCATAAATGCACTATTATCACAAAAGTTATTATAAAACATGGACATTTATTACACAGTTTGTGTAACTATTTTACATCTTTGCACAATTAATACAAGAAAACTTGCTATGTAATTACTCAGCTTGCACAATGACAATCAATACGCAAAGGTATAAATAAACAATTCGTCCATATGCAATTACACAACATGCGCAATTAATACACAACTTATACAATATTACACATCTTTCATAATTATTACACACAACTTGCACAAATGCATATCTAGCACAAATACGTACAATACATAACTACCCCAAATATGAAAATACACAACTGGCATAAATACACGATTTACACAAATACAATTGCGACATTTACACAACTAGCTCAAAAATATAATCAATACACAACTTACCAAAATATGAACAATACATAACTAGCACATATTCATTAAATACACAACTATGCAATTTCAGCAAATGCACATACAAAAACATATACAATTAATACATACAACTTTCACAAAACAATACACAATTTATAGAAATATAATCAATACATAATTTCAATAATCATACAACTTATGCAAAATACATAATCTGCACAATTAATACACAAGTATATTAATTGTGCTATATATGTACAAACACAACCAACTGGGTCAAACAATACACAATTTGCATGATATTTTTCTGGGTATATTTAGGACATTAATTATAATATGCTGAGTTTATCCAACTCCCCAAAAGTCAGAATTTCACATATAAAAATGGTTCATATAACTTCCGATAAGCTCAATATATAACACATTCTTTTTCCATTAAGATATCAACATTATTAGTGCTAAACTATTCATCTAACATATGTCCACTATTTTTATGTCTTATTTATACCTTCCTTGTTACATTCTCTCCAATCAGACCACCATATTTATGTATTTATTCAAACCATTTAACAGACATATTTGTTCTAGCCTTAGATATATTAGGGCAGGTGGGGTTAGGTGGAGTCAGTATTTTCTATGATAATTTTAGACAAATTTGCTATATCTTATCAAAATGCATCTTGTTAAAACTTAAATTCATCTAAATCTATCAAAAATATACTTATACTACGCAAATTTGACTAAATTCAACCTAGCTAAGCTGACTAAATATGATCATCCCATATCCTCACATACAAGCCTATGTCGCCTCTGTCCATACATTATATGAGTCTGCCATATAGCACGAACCCCAAATAGGAAAATTTACACTATTTCTTAAACATACTAGTTCATTACCCTAAGATATTATATATGTCCTTCCCTACACTACCTCACCTAACCTGACCTAGCATATCCAACCCTGGATTTGTTAAAGTTTGCGAAATTTATGCTATGCCACCTAAATTTCCACCAAATTTAAGGCAATTTCCACCAAATATACCCAAATGTTGCGTAGCATAGCACTGCCAAAGCCCATTTTCTCCTATTCCATACTACCCTACACAACCTCACCTAGCCTGACCTAGCATATCCAAACCTGGATTTGGTTAAAGTCTGCGAAATTTATGCTATGCCACCTAAATTTGACCAAATATACCCAAATGTTTCATATCACAGCACTGCCAAAGCCCATTTTTACCTACATTTTCTCCTATTCCATCCTACCCTATGCAACCTTACCTAACCTATCCTACCATATCCAAACCTAGATTTGGTTAAAGTCTGCAAAATTTAACCTATCCCACCTAAATTCTATCTAATTTAAGGCAATTCCCACCAAATATATCCAAATGTTCTGTATCACAGCACTGCCAAAGCCCATTTTTACCTACATTTTCTCCTATTCCATCCTACCCTACGCAACCGTACCTAACCTATCCTAGCATATCCAAACCTAGATTTGGTTAAAGTCGGCGAAATTGAAGTTATCCCATATAAATTTGACCTAATTTAAGACAATTTCCACCAAATATACCCAAAAATGTTTTTGGAACATAGCACGGCCAAAGCTCATTTTAGCTGAGTTTTCACCTATTCCAACCTGCCCTAGACAACCCTACCCAGCCTCTCCTGGCATATCCAAAGTCAGATTTGCTTATAGTTAGCAAAATTTATGCCTTTCCTACCTAAATTTAACCTAATTTAAGCCAATTTCCACCGAATATACCCAAATGTTTTGTATCTTAGCATGGCCAAAGTTCATTTCTCCCGAGTTTTCACCTATTCCATCTTACCTTACACAGCCTTACCTAACCTGACCTAGCATATCCCAAGCTAGATTTGATTAGAGTTCGTGAAATTTATGCTTACTCACCTAAATTCAGCCTAATTTAAGACAATTTCTACCCAATATACCCAAAATGTTTTGTTACATAGCTCAGCCAAAGACCATTTTAGCCGAGTTTTCTCATATTCCAACCTACCCTACATAGCCTTACCTATCCCTGACCTAGCAGATATGATTAAAGTTGGGGAAATTTAAGCTATCGCCATCAAATTGGAGACAATTTCCACCAAAATATGCCTAAATGTTGTGTATCATAGCACAGCCAAAACCCATTTTACCCACATTTTCACCCATTCCATCTAAACCTGGACCTAGCCTCTGATACTACATATACTCAGAGAAGTGAGGTTTTTTGGATATGAACCTAAATGCCCGTGCCTAACCTGCAAGAGTCTTGGAGCTTTGTTGAATATTTCTTCGAAAACTGAAGTTTTGGATATGAACCTATCCGCACTGTGCCTAACCTGCTAGGATCTTTGTTGAACATTGTAACCATATTCATAGAAAAGTGATGTTTTGGATATGGACCTAACAGCCCCTCTCCTTTAAAACTTGGAACTGTGTTCAATATTGTAGATATAGTGCTGGGTATGTGTTTTGTTTTTACACATCAACCCAACCGTCCTGGACCTAACCTCCCTTCATCTAACTTCAAATTTATTGTATTTATGGGAAGAAGGTGTTGTTTGTGCATCAACCCAACCGTCCTGGACCTAACCTCCCTTCATCTAACTTCAAATTTATCGTAAATATGGAAGGACGTGTTGTTTGTGCATCAACCCAATTGTCCTTGACCTAACCTCCATTTATCAAACTTCAAATTTATCATAAATATGGGAGGACCGTGTTATTTGTGCATCAACCCAACCGTCCTGGGCCTAACCTCCCTTTATCTAACTTCAAATTTATTGTATTTATGGGACGAAGGTGTTGTTTATGCATCAACCCAACCGCCCTGGACCTAACCTCTGATACACGAATCTTGGTTCAACATTGCATCATACTCGTAGCATATTTTTTTTCACATAATTCAACCATCCTCAACCTAACCTCTATTACCTGGGGGAGGGAGGTTAATGGAAAATATGATAATAATGGGAATTTTCTCTACATCAGTTCAACTTAACCATCCTTAACCTAACCTTAGTTAGAAAGGGATATAACTCACCAAAACTATTTAATTACCATTTACCTTATTTTCCTTATCCTAACCCATAACCAGAGGGTTTAGACCCCCCTTTACCACGAAATTAGAGTACAGGGTTAAATTAGGGAATGTTAGGTTTATGTGTGAAAATATATTCCTACCTTAAATATATAGTATAATTTCGAGGTAAAAGGGGGTCACTACTGAACTCGCATTGAAATCACCAATGCCCAGGCCTCTATTTTTTAATATAAACGACTGATAGCAGTTTTATTTTTTGCCCTATGCATAATAAACGATCCTTCAAGAAAGATTGTCAAAGCTCAAATTACATTCTCTAGAACGATGACGAAGAAGAAATAGGGGTGACATGATAGAGGCGTGACTGAATGGTCATAGTAAAGGGGAATATTAATAACCTATTATACGTATCAACGTGAAACAGAACAGGAATAAATTGGGTAGGTTTTAGATTTAGGAAAAGACCTGGGTAAATACAGGTAGCAGGGGACGAACTTGAAAATACATATAACTTCTTGCAGTGCTGCTCCCCTTTGTTTCATATGAATGGATTTCATTCCTATGCTCAATACATGATCCTTGGCCAGACATGCTATTTCAGTAAACTGACTTATTCAGGGAAGATGAAGACTGGCCATGGGTCACTGGGGCAACAGAATTTGGGTACGCCAGAAGCCAGCCTTTTAATCCTACCCCCAGGCAAATTGAAGTCTGGCTGGCAGATGACGTCATTGCCCATTGGCCATGCCTGTGCATGGGCCACTGGGGTAACGAAATTTGGGTACGCCAGGGACCGGCATATTAATCCCCTTGAACGAAATTTTCAGGGGCGAGGAGAATCTCACGGAGGTAACGAAAAATACATGGGCCAAAGACGTGCATGCTGAAAAAAGTTTGCAAAACCCAAGGGCCAAAGACGTGCATGCTGAAAAAAGTTCGTAAAATCCAGGTGGACAAAGACTTGCATGCTGAAAAAAGTTCGTAAAACCCAGGGCCAAAGACGTGCATGGGAAAAAAAAAAAAAATTGCACGTCATTGGCGTACTTTGTTCGTAAAACCCAGTACGCCAATGAAGTGCATGGGGAAAAAAAAACAAAATTGCACGTCAATGGCGTACTTTGTTCGTAAAACCCAGTACGCCAATGACGTGCATGGAAAAAAAACAAAATTGCACGTCATTGGCGTACTTTGTTCGTAAAACCCAGTACGCCAATGACGTGCATGGGAAAACAAAAACAAAATTGCACGTCATTGGCGTACTTTGTTCGTAAAACCCAGTACGCAAATGACGTGCATGGGAAAAAAAACAAAATTTTACGTCATTGGCGTACTTTGTTCGTAAAACCAAGTACGCCAATGACGTGCATGGGAAAAAAAAACAAAATTGCACGTCATTGGCGTACTTTGTTCGTAAAACCCAGTACGCCAATGACGTGCATGGGGAAAAAAACAAAATTGCACGTCATTGGCGTACTTTGTTCGTAAAACCCAGTACGCCAATGACGTGCATGGGAAAAAAAAACAAAATTGCACGTCATTGGCGTACTTTGTTCGTAAAACCCAGTACGCCAATGACGTGCATGGGAAAAAAAACAACAAAATTGCACGTCATTGGCGTACTTTGTTCGTAAAACCCAGTACGCCAATGACGTGCATGGGAAAAAAAACAAAATTGCACGTCATTGGCGTGCTTTGTTCGTAAAACCCAGTACGCCAATGACGTGCATGGGAAAAAAACAAAATTGCACGTCATTGGCGTACTTTATACTACTGCTGACGGGTATGCTACAGACTATACATGTGGCTGATGGGTATGGTACGGACTGTACACGTGGCTGACGGGTATAGGACGGACTGTACACGTGGCTGACGGGTATGGTACAGACTGTACATGTGGCTGACGGGTATAGTACGGACTGTACACTGGGCTGACGGGTATGGTACGGACTGTACACTGGGCTGACGGGTATGGTACAGACTGTACACGTGGCTGACGGGTATGGTACAGACTGTACACGTGGCTGACGGGTTTGGGACGGACTGTACACGTGGCTGACGGGTATGGTACGGACTGTACATGTGGCTGACGGGTATGGTACGGACTGTACACTGGGCTGACGGGTATGGTACAGACTGTACATGTGGCTGACGGGTATGGTACGGACTGTACACGTGGCTGACGGGTATGGTACAGACTGTACATGTGGCTGACGGGTATGGTACGGACTGTACACGTGGCTGACGGGTATGGTACAGACTGTACATGTGGCTGACGGGTATGGTACGGACTGTACACTGGGCTGACGGGTATGGTACAGACTGTACACGTGGCTGACGGGTATGGTACAGACTGTACACGTGGCTGACGGGTATGGTAAAGACTGTACACGTGACTGACGGGTCTGGTACAGACTGTACACGTGGCTGACGGGTCTGGTACGGACTGTACACGTGGCTGACGGGTCTGGTACGGCCTGTACACGTGGCTGACGGGTCTGGTACAGACTGTACATGTGGCTGACGGGTATGGTACGGACTGTACACGTGGCTGACGGGTCTGGTACGGACTGTACACGTGGCTGACGGAGTGTGATGTTGGATGATCAACCTCACCGAGACTTCATTTTCCTGGGCTGGACCTTCATCAAACAGCCACGCTATATCTACGTCGATATCTTCCACCGGCTGAATCGACACTGTCTCACCTTCTCCAGTGTCTTCCTTGTCGGCCACCTCTGCCTTCATCACTACCGAGACAGGGTACTCAATGGCTTGGCGGTCTCCTGACGCACCTCCTCGGATGTCAGTCAGGTTCACACTCTCAGGTGTCCCACCCGTGCCGTGGCCTTCTGGGCACTCCTCTGGCACAGTCTCCGCTACAGGCTCTCGGCAACACCTTTGTCCCGCACAAGTCATTCCCCAGGATCACTTGGACTCCTGGAATAGGTATATCGGGGCACACTCCCAACATCACCTCTGCCGACACATATTCCGACCTTAGCTGGACAGCACATACGGGCATGTCACTCTCAGACAATAACCCATATACTTTCATCTTTCCACTGCCAGCTAACCGTCGATCATTCCCAATCAGGCTTCTCGTAATCAAGCTCTGATTAGCTCCGGTATCCCTTAATATAAGATGTCAACTTCTACCTCAGGTTGGCCTCCTACACTGATCCAACCTTTGCTCATGAACGGCCTATACCTCTCGTTCACTAAGTTCACCTTCTGTGGTTTGTCTTGAAACACATTAGTATATTTACTTCGGGGGTCACACATGGCCAGGGTCACAACTCTTTTGCCCTGTCGACAGTCTCGCATCACGTGACCCAATAGGTAACAATTGTAACACCTCACCTGGGAAAAATCTCTTCTATATGTACCAGAGTAGCTCTGACTCTGCCCACTCGCATGAGAGTTCCTTGGGCCAGATATACTACCTGCACTCTGTGGGGCTTTACTGGACTCTTGATTTCCTGGATAACGATCAGTTTCTCGTTTAGCTCCTCCATCTTCACTTTCAGACGAAGTGGGCGACCTACTCTTCTGAGCTTTAGGGGACTTACTTTTATCTGCCTATTTATCAAAATTCTTCTCACCCCAGACTCCTCTGGGTCTTTCATAATTTCTTCCTCCCCAGACTCCACTGGGTCTGCAATTGCTGCGTCTCACCTCGCTTCTCACTCTGCTCTCCCTTAAGCTCTTGTACGCTTCAGTAATCATATCCGCCCTATCTGCGGCATCTTTCACCTCCTTTATCCCTGCTTCTTGGATCTTGAACTTTGTTTCGGGATGCATCATCTCCAAGAACTTCTCCATGACCATCAGTTGCTTCAGGTCAGTGTAAGATCCAACTCCAGCAGCCTCAATCCACTTCTGGAATCGTGTTTCCAGATCTCTTGCTGTCTCAGCAAACGTACACGCTCCAACTTTGATCATCTCTCTGAAGCGCTTCCTATAAGCTTCTGGGGTTAACTGAAACGAGCGCAATATGCTGCTCTTTACTGTGGCATAATCCTGGCACTCTTCCAGTGACAATTGGGTGTATGCCTCCCTGGCTGCACCGGTCAATCTTAACTGGACCAGCTGGGCCCATTCCTCCTGTGGCCACTCCTTGATGCTGGCTACTTTTTCAAAATGCTCAAAGTAGCTCTCTGCCTCTTCAGGAGCAAACAAGGGAATGTCCTTCTCCCTAACCCTAACATCTGGTGGGTGTGATACCTGGGTGGTGCTCTCTGGCAACCCATGTTCGATTCTTTGCTCAGCCAAGGCTCTATTCGCTTCTATCTGCATTTGTTTTGTTCTCTCTTTTTCTTTTTCGACCTGGGCTTTTCTTTTTCGACCTGGGCTTTTTCTTTTTCTTGTTCCAACTCCAGTTCCCTTATTCTGGTTTTCTCTTTTTCTTTCTCCACCTCTAGTCTTGCTTTCTCTTTTTCTTTCTCCTGTTCCAACTCCAGTACTCTTACTCTGGTTTTCTCTTTTTCTACTTCCAGTCTGGTTTTCTCTTTTTCCTTCTCGACTTCATTTTTCATCTGGAGTTCTAATTTCATCTTTTCCAGCTGTAACTGTCTTTCCTTACGCTGCATCTGGAGCTCTAACTGGAATCTCTCCAAGCTCCTATTTCGGCTACTCCTGCTACTCTTGCTGCTCCTACTCGATCCCTGGGATCTCACTTCATCCTGCCCATCATCCTCCTTTCCACTTTCAGCTCCTTTTTGGGCTCCTTGCTCTGCCGCTTCACTTTTGGCTCTTAACAGCCTCAGGATCTCATCCTTCATCCCAGCTACTTTAGATGCTTTCAACCTAATGCCACATTTTTCTGCTATTTGTTTCAATTGATCCCTCGTGCAACCTTCTAAGTCCTCAGGCTTGCCTGACTCCACAAACGCTTGCACCTTATCCATCTTTGTCCTGTGAGTCTTCCCAAGAGAGAGAGTAAACACCTGCGGTCACACAGTTTATCTATTTCAACAAGGGGTGTACAAATCCACTCTTGGACAGGGTGTGAGTGTGTCAGTTCACTCTCCCGGACACAGGCCCCCAATTTATTATAGTTTGTGGTGTTGGTTGGTGGTGTTGTTGTCGTCGTTGATCCTTCTCTACGGACAAACCAACCCACAACTCGGTAGAGTACTTATACCTCACTAGGAGATCACCCTTAGCGCTTCTGGCTCTTGGAGAGGGGCTCAACGTCACACTTTTAGGGGATGCGGCTCCAACACTTAGCCTCGTTGTCACGTGCACACACCCACTCGAGCCGCTGTGACTCCCCACTCTCTCCTTATGATATATGATCTCAATCCCCTATGACTTACTAGTATTACCTTCTACCCTGTCCACAGCAGCGATTCTTGGTTCTTTCGCTCTCTCCTTCTTTACTACCTCCTGGGAAGCCTCACTAGGACAAGGGCAAACACCAGCAAATTGGGATACATTTACTGGACAAAGCACATACACGATACATACACACATATAATAATAATGAATCCTACACTCTATACTATTTCAGTCAGGTTGCACTCCAACACCATCAGAACTCTATCATCAGCTTATCAAGTGGTATCCTATCTTCTGATTCACCACCTGATACTATCAACCTCCTCAAGTAGATCAAGTCTACATACACCGTTGCACTATCAACAAGAGAAATATACATATGTATCTATAAATGTGTACAAAGAAAATCAGCATTTGAATGCAATAACATATATCAGTATAAATGTTCATTGATACACAACAATGATCAATCGATCACTCTATCAGTCCTAGAACGCATACGTCTGTAGGTAATCCAGCCTACGTCTGTAACTCTAAACTTCATTATAAAACACTCCTTGACATAAGGATGCAAACAGTCACTCGATCACCTCTCACTGCGTCTTGCACGCTAATGACAACCAAACACTATCAACTCCCTACAAGTAATCCACCTGAACTTCCCTTCCACCTCTGGAAGTTCACTACCCTGATATCTTCAGGTTCTTCCGAGCTTAACTACCAGGATCCTCTGCAGCTCCTCCAGGCTGCTACCATGAAGTTTCCTTGAGCAACTACGGTGCTTCACCCTTCTGCTAGGGTCCTCCACAGCTCTCCTGGCTGCTACACCATGAAGTTTCCTCGAGCAACTATGGTGCTTCACCACCTCTACAGAAGCACGTGACACTCCTCTTCACTGCTTCTCCTCACAGCTCGAGGTCCTCTGCTCCACTACCTTGGAGTCTCATCAACTACTCTCTCTGTGCTGGCTTCGAAGCTCTCAGCAACTTCTTCCCCAAAGACAAACCTGCAACCCATCAACACTCCAATAAAATTGTTTCCCCTTTAACACATAAACAAAAATAATCACACAATATGTTTGCCTCAAACCTCTATCTGTCCTCTACATACTGTGAGAGTGGACTCCCCCATTTTGGGCGGGTCCATACTCCACCTCGTCCTCACTCACTCCGGGAGGGGCCTTCGCCGTTGGGAGCGCTCAGTCACCTGCCAGCGCTCAGAGGGGACAGACGTCGCTCCGTGTTCCTCCCTCTCCACTCTCTTATTTTAGGCTTTCTGCCTTATCAAAACATGTCTAACTCATCAATAAACATTGCTACTGTCGCTGGGCACACGACCAACTACAAGCAATCACTATGAACTGGCTTATATCGTGCTTACCACAGATTGTCTAGTCGAGGGCGCTCCTCCCTCTGACGAAGCTTGGTCAGGGCGCTGCCACGGCCCACGATAATGCCTCTGGGCGATTTAATAAACACTCCTCGTCGCCCACGACTTGAGACCACACGTCCCCAGCTCGATTCCACAGCTGGTACGTCTGTACACTTCTCTTCTCTTCGAGATGTATCACTAGGGGTTCCCTTCTGATGGGAGCTCAACGGAGCGTGGCTTTCCCCCTGCGATGTCTGGCCTCAAGTGTGGTCAAAGCCCCTCCAGAAGCGAGCCTCACGCCTCCAGCAAAATGTCCACATCTTCTAGCTAGTCATTTATCTGTTTTCTTCTTCATTGCCCCTAATCTCAAATTGTTATATATATCCAAGCAACTATTTTACATATGTGTTATCACCTCAATATTTGCTAGACCTTCTAATCAGGTCAGGCTTGATGAATAACTCTCAAGGAGGGAGACTCGTTTCTCCTGCAGGCTGAGATCATAACACACACTACATAAACAGCTCAGACTGTTTAATTTTTACTAATACTAAGTAACTTAGATTTACCAATTAGAACTGAGATCTGCCAATTAATTACAAGGAGATTAATATGATTATTAATATTTATTAGAGGACAGCTCCTTTGAAGCCACTGGAAAGATCATTAAAGACCGTAGGAGACGACGGGATTCCACCTGAAGTTCTCAAGTGCGCTTTTGGAACACTTGAACTGAGCTTCATGAACTTCTGTGCCAGTGCTGGAGGGAGGGCTCGGTGCCACAAGACATGAGAGATGCAAACATCATCACTCTTTACAAAAATAAAGGTGACTCTATACAAAAATAAAGGTGAACTGTCAACAACTATCGCGGCATCTCCCTCCTCAGCGTCGTCGACAAACTCTTCGCCAGGGTCGTCTTGGTCAGGCTTCAGATTCATGCTGAAAGAGTGTATACCATGGGGGCCTCGGCCCCTCGTAGGGGGCCTCGTAGCCTGGTGGATAGCGCGCAGGGCTTGTAATTCTGTGGCGCGGGTTCGATTCCCGCACGAGGCAGAAACAAATGGGCAAAGTTTCTTTCACCCTGAATGCCCCTGTTACCTAGCAGTAAAATAGGTACCTGGGTGTTAGTCAGCTGTCACGGGCTGCTTCCTGGGGGTGGAGGCCTGGTCGAGGACCGGGCCGCGGGGACACTAAAACCCCGAAATCATCTCAAGATAACCATGAGTCACAGTGTGGTTTCCGAGCAGAGAGGTCGACCACTGCAACCCGTTCTCACACAAGACAGCACATATATGACTTAATGCTTAAAGTCAATATGTTGAATAATGATTTAGTACATATGTGATATATTTCCAGTTACCTTTTTTACCAAGGCCCAAACTCTTCCTCACATACCAATTTACGTCTCACAGTACCCGTCCATCAACGTAGATAGCAGAATAGTCGTCATTGGTTCAATTATAATGAAAATTGTAGTTTTCAGGTCCCACATGGGTTGTGAAATTTACCTACTATTGTCCATGCTCTTAGAATATTACAGATCAGCTACTTCCTATTGAAGGCTCGTAGTTTTGTTTTGAGAAATATTAGTTGTTCTTAGTGAATTATAATAAGCACTATAAATTATTACATAGAATAACAGTGCTTCACCAATCAATATTATATACCATAGTTTGCGCTTTAAAAATGTTTAAAGAATGTTTTGTAGGAACGCTAACAGAAAACGATGTTATGGTGGAATGTTTATGGGGGTAAACTACTGCAGACTTGGGGATCACTTTCCACCCACAGGAAGGGAATGGGGTCCAATACACTGGATGTGTATGGCGTCCACTACCACCGACAGGATGGGTATGGGGCTCACAACCACCCAAAGGATGGGTATGGGGTCCAATACCACCTACAGGATGAGTATGGCGTCCACTATCACCCACAGGGTGGGTATGGGGCTCCAACCACCCACAGAATAAGTATGGGGTCCAATAACACCCACTGGATGTGTATGGCGTCCATTGCCGCCCACAGGATGAGTATAGGGTCCAGTATCACCCACAGGATTAGTATATAGAGTCCACTGCTGCCCACAGGGTTTGTAGGGGGGTCAACTGCCACCCACAGGGTCGGTAGGGGGTTCACTACCGCCCACAGGGTCGGTATGGGGGCCACTGCCACCCACAGGGTCGGTATGGAGTCCACTGCCGCCCACAGGGTCGGTAGGGGTCCACTACCGCCCACAGGGTTGGTAGGGGGGTCCACTGCCGCCCACAGGGTCGGTAGGGAGTCCACTGCCGCCCACAGGGTTGGTAGGGGGGTCCACTGCCGCCCACAGGGTCGGTAGGGAGTCCACTGCCGCCCACAGGGTCGGCAGGGGGTCCACTACCGCCCACAGGGTCGCTATGAAGTCATCTACCGCCCATAGTGTTTGTATAGTGCCCACTACCGCCCATAGTGTTATTATGGGGTCCACTTCCCCTCATAGTGTTGGTATGGGGGTCCATTACTACCCATAGGGTGTGTCTGGGGTCTATTTTTTTCTGTATAGCAGAGATGGCAATACTGCTTTTCCAATCTCATTTGTTGTTCAATGTAAAATATTTGTTGCTCGACTTGCAACAATTTATATATATATATATATATATATATATATATATATATATATATATATATATATATATATATATATATATATATATATATATATATATATATATATATATATATATATATATATATATATATATATATATATATATATAGTATAGTGCCTTTGCAATAATGTAGCAATGTGCGTATTTGTTGTATTGTATTGTTGAAATACATTGTTCACATGAAATACATGTGAAATATTGTTGAAAACATCTTGATGACTTATTAAACCAAAATTATTTATTAGTCAGAAGAAAGACAAAAACGCGAACTATATGTTAAACCTCTACCAGACAAATAATTTAAGTAAAACCGAAGATATTTGTAGTTTTATGAAAGGGGCAGTTTTCATTGCTCGTCGAGCTCGAAAACCGCAGCATTCATCTCAGAACCATGCCTATTTCACACAGATTCCTTAATAAACGTAAGAGTTTTATATGTCACAAGAAAGATATAAATATAAGCTTCATTCTAAATACCGTACCATGGGCATATTTAAATTTAAAGCGAAGATACGTGTACTTTTATAATAACCGAGCTTTGACCCCGGACAGATTGATCGACCGAGCAACTCTCTCTCAGAACAATGTTTATTTCAAGTGAATTCGTTAATAAACATATGTTTTAAATGTCTCAAGAAAGGCAGACATATAAGCTTCACTTTAAACACTTTACCATAGACATATTTAAAGTTCTAATGAAGATACATGTATTTTAAAAATTACGGAGCTCCCACCCCGTACAGACTGAACGACAGAGCAACTCTCTCTCAGATCAATGTTTATTTCACGTAAATTCGTTAATAAACACAAATGTTTTATATGTCTTAAGCAAGATAGAAATAAGAGCTTCATTTTAAATACATTACAATAGACATATTTATAGCTCAAGTGAAGATACATATGTTTTTATAGTAGCGCTCAGTAGCTTGTCGGGTATGGAGTGCAGACGCCTACGCACTTGCCGATATATTGTATAATTAACAAAGATACGCTAATAGAGCCTAAAATCTTATATGCCTCCAGAAAGACCGAGATATGAACATTATTATGATTGCACCAAATGAAATATATCATGTTCGAGAACAAAGATATATCAATTTTAAATTAAGTTTCGACTCTTGCTCGGGCGAGAGAGATGAGGCGACTCTCGCCCCATCTATTGGAGATTCTGTCCACTAAAGACCCAAAGCTACTCAAACGCTCCTAGCATTATTTAAGTAATGAAGTAATATGGTATATTTACTCTAATGTGGGTGCTGAATGCAGAACATGAGAAAACATATATTTACTCCAAACTAATATAATTTCATTATGAAATAAGTAAATAAGTAGCATCAAAGGAAGTCGACGGTCAAAGCATCAATGTTGTGGAGCGACTTATCCAAGATATATCGTTGTTTGGAAAGTATTTGTTGGCATATCCAGTTGTCGGACTTCTCTGCACAAATTATCACAAATTTAAATTATAATGTTAACAAGTAGAATACGTATTTTTAATAAAATCTAACATAACTAGCCATAACATTTATTAAAAAATATATGTTTGGAAGTTAAATCGACTTCATAGGACAATAGTTTTGTTATATATACTCGTTATTCGTTGACATGCGTTCGCTACTTAAACTACCATGTACTGTACTTATGTAAAATCTCCCATGTCTCTTCGCTCATCTCACCGAACCCTACAGGCTCTGTGATATATTGTTTAATTAATTGAGATTCACAAATAAAGCTTATAATTGTATCTGTTATCAAAAAGGCAGAGCTTAGTTTAGTTCATTTATTATGCACCCCAAACCCATCCTATGGGCGATAGTGGAGTGTTACAGAGGCACATAATGGGCTCAGGGACTGAGCCCCACAATTCATATAGCCAAGGAAGTTATAATCTTGATAAGCTAGTTACAAAAGTCAATGCACATTGTCACATCAACAATGGGCTCGAGACCGACCACAAGTACAGTTTATAATTTAAGCAACTGACATATATGGAGGGCTAGTGTCCCAATTGATATGTTTATCCTACACATAACCCCCTCTCCCCCATCCAATAGGCAGCGTTGGATAGGTTACAATCAAGTCTTTTTTTGCGTTTTATTCAGAGATTAGATCTTGTTGGGTAAGGAAAGATATTCATATTTTAAAGAAGGCTTCTTGGCTGATGCTCTCCATTGATGGAAAATATACAACCTTTTGAAAATCAATGTTAGTTTGATCTAGATATTGTAATTAATACAGTTACCTGGTGTTATTCTTCACCTATATCTTTTTCTGGTTAATCCCTATTTACATTATGCAGTTCAGGTTTCGTCGCCAGACTATAGTTTTTAGTTTAGTTAATTTATCACATAATGGGTACAGGGACTGAACACACAATTTATTTATCTAAGCAAGTTACAATCTTGAGGAGCTAGCCACAAAATTCATAATACATCGTCACATCAACAACATGGGTTCGAGATCGAAAACAAGTACAGTTTCTATGTTAAGCAAATGCCATATGTGGAGAGCTAGTGTCACAATTGATATGTTTGTCCTGCACATTTCCACAGTAGTTTGCTTGGGTTCTTTTAATTATCTTAGATATCATTGAAGAGAACCTCCTAGGTACTATACTGTATATATGCTTGTAAGAAGTATAATTATCCTGAAAAATCGTATAAATTATGTTGAACGAGTGCTTCCAGTTAAGTAACATAGTTCATTTGTGCGCGCGTGCTTGAAGAGGAAATGTTATCCCCCCCCCCCCATTGTAAATATTTGTGGGTTTCAGACCATACGACCGCGGCTTACCCTCGCCGCGGTCGAGTTTAAGAACACCGGATGTATACCCAGTATTACAAGTAAACATTAGCAATAACAATTATAGAAAGTTCCTTCACCTATACATAGACAAGAGACTGAACTTCAGCACCCACATACAACACATAAGGGGATGCTCTGAGAGAGAGAGGGAGAGGGGGAGAGTAAAAATATCCACTGAGGTCTGATTAAGTCCTTTTGGGGACCTTAATCATTAGGACGTCCAATGATTAACGCAAAGTGAAGCGTATTCAGATGGTATATTGACAACATTCAGCATATCTCATAATGACCTAGTAGTACTTGGTGCACAAATACCTTTTCCAAAGGAATCGCAAAACATAATTAAACACAACTGTACCGTACAGTGTTATATATTTATTTCAGTTTGAACAATTTTTAACATTAACTCTCCAACATTGATTTTAGCAAGTTCTCTCAGAATGACGTGTGGGTTAGCAATGTCAAAGGCTGACTTAAGATCTAGGAAAGTGGTATATGACCTATCAGTATGCAGGGTGAGGAGTGTGGTAATACAGTGATGTACACTCTTTCCATGCGTAAAGCCATATATCTGGGGAGACAACATATTATTAATTTTGTAAAGGAGACGGTTGAGAACCATCTTCTCAAGACACTTATAGAGACAACTAGTGAGGGAGACTGGGCATAAAGCACTCGGCTGGTGAGGTTTAGGAATGGGAATAATAACACTGTTGGTCCATGACTTAGGAAGCTCCCCAGTTACATAGCTCATATTATACAATTGAAGAAAGGTATTCCTTGGAACTAGCAGAAGCATAAGCAGTATGCCGTAAGTAACTCCATCCTCCCCGGGTGATGTAGCTTTGCCTTTATGTAGAGCAGAATCTAGTTTGTATTCAGTAAAAAGCATGTCACAGTCATCCTCTTGATGAAGCATGAAGTCAAGGAGCCTTGCCCTATCAGTATATCTATCAGCAGGCGATGAGTCACAATAACGTGGCTGAAGTATGTTGACCAGACCACACACTAGAAATTGAAGGAACGACGACGTTTCGGTCCGTCCTGGACCATTCTCAAGTCGAGACAATCGACTTGAGAATGGTCCAGGACGGACCGAAACGTCGTCGTTCCTTCAATTTCTAGTGTGTGGTCTGGTCAACAGTATATCTATCATTTAATTCATTCTGTGAGGGTAGAGGAAGACTGTCAAAGCTGGAAGTCGTGGCCCAAGCATCAACATGCTCATTTGCTCTGTGCAGAGGATTAGGGTGCGAGATCGCTGCAGCATTTTTCCCTTTGATCTTGTTGATATCCTTCCATGCCCGACTTAGTGGCGTGTGAGAATTGAGACCACGGACAAAAGTTTCCCAGTCTGTCTGCCTCAGCTCCACCATACGTTCCTTGGCCTTAGCCAGAGCCGCTTGAAAGAGCCGAAGCATTTCAGCAGTGCGGGTCCTTCTACAAGCTAGTCCAATTATTCTGGCAGTGCGTTGTAGTGCATGCAATTTAGAATCATTATAGTAAGCATAAATGCTATGACCAGTGTAATTTGGGTTACGTGGCCTGGACGATGAATCAAGTGATTCTATAAACTGCTCGATAGTACCTGTGAGCTCATTGTTAAAATCTTCAACTGATGAAGGCTCAGATGAACTGCACCAATCTGACACATGAGCAACAAAATTGTCTCGTTGATTGATGGGCAGAGCCAGCCTCTTCCGCTTGAACACTCCACCAGGAGGATAGAGCTGCCAATGCTTACAGTGGCTAATATGGGCAGATGATCAGACGCCATATCTGGCACTATTGACGAGGCACACACGGTGTGGGAGACGTTGACACCGAGACATAGATCAAGAATACCTCCGTAGATATGCGTTGGTTCAAGGTCACCCACAATCTGTGCATCATCGTGACTACCTAATAGTGACACCAGTTGGTTGCCGTTACGATTACTGAACTGCGAATTACCAATATTCCTATGCCTAGCGTTATAATCACCTTTAATGATGGTAGGCTCAGTCTGAATACAGACAGGAAGGTCAGCATAATTAAAGTTACAAGGAGTTGATTATTTAGTATAGTTGTTTTTCTCTTTAACTGGATGATAGAGGGGGAGTCTTTAACGTGATTGGGAATACATACATACACACATGCATACATACATACATACATACATACATACACACATGCATACATACATACACACATGCATACATACATACATACATACATACATACATACATACATACATACATACATACATACATACATACATACATGCGTACATACATACATACATACATACATACATACATACATACATATCCTTGATTGACCTTGATACCTGTTGATTGACGGTTGAGAGGCGGGACCAAAGAGCCAGAGCTCAACCCCCGCAAACACAACTAGGTGAGTACATACATGCATGCATGCGTACATACATACATCCATCCATCTATCCATACATACATACATACATGCATACATACATAGAAGTGCGACAACTGGAGATGCCAACAAACACTTTCCAAACAACGAAATATCTTGGATAAGTCGTTCCACAACATTGACGCTTGGACCGTCAACTTCCTTTGATGATACTTATTTACTTATTTCATAATGAAATTATATTAGTTTGGAGTAAATATATGTTTTCTCATGTTCTGCATTCAGCACCCACATTATAGTAAATATACCATATTACTTCATTACTTAAATATTGCTAGGAGGGTTTGAGTAGCTTTGGGTCTTTAGTGGACAGAATCTCCAGTAGATGGGGCGAGAGTCGCTCCCTCTCTCTCGCCCGAGCAAGAGTCGAAACTTAATTTAAAATTGATATATCTTTGTTCTCGAACATGATATATTTCATTTGGTGAAATCATAATAATGTTCATATCTCGGTCTTTCTGGAGGTATATAAGATTTTAGGCTTTATTAGCGTATCTTTGATAATTTTACAATATATCGGCAAGTGCGTAGGCGTCTGCACTCCATGCCGACAAGCTACTGAGCGCTACTATAAAAACATGTATCTTCACTTGAGCTATAAATATGTCTATTGTAATGTATTGAAAATGAAGCTCTTATTTCTATCTTGCTTAAGACATATAAAACATTTGTGTTTATTAACGAATTTACGTGAAATAAACATTGATCTGAGAGAGAGTTGCTCTGTCGTTCAGTCTGTACGGGGTGGGAGCTCCGTAATTTTTAAAATACATGTATCTTCATTAGAACTTTAAATATGTCTATGGTAAAGTGTTTAAAGTGAAGCTTATATGTCTGCCTTTCTTGAGACATATAAAACATATATGTTTATTAACGAATTCACGTGAAATAAACATTGTTCTGAGAGAGAGTTGCTCGGTCGATCAATCTGTCCGGGGTTAAAGCTCGGCTATTATAAAAGTACACGTATCTTCGCTTTAAATTTAAATATGCCCATGGTAAGGTATTTAGAATGAAGCTTATATTTATATCTTTCTTGTGACATATAAAACTCTTACGTTTATTAAGGAATCTGTGTGAAATAGGCATGGTTCTGAGATGAATGCTGCGGTTTTCGAGCTCGACGCGCGGCAATGGACGCAATACATATCCAGTGGGTGTTATTGGACCCTATACCCATTTTATTTGTGGTTGGAGCCCCATACCCATTCTATGGGTGGTTGGAGCCCCATACCCATCCTGTGGGTTGTAGTGGACGCCATACTCATCCTGTGGGTGGTATTGGACCCCATACCCTTCCTGTGGGTGATGAATCCACGCTGGCTACCCCGAATCTACCCTGGCCACAGGTCAGCCAAATCACAGTCCCACTGGGTGCCCCGTCGTGATGGCCTTCAACCACAATCCAGCCTGTAGCTGGCAGGTACCGGTCAGCCTCGCTGTCAGGCCACTCCACAACTAATACTAGGGTTGCGAGCCCTAGGCAGGAGCCTCGTGTGACCCGCTGATCACTCTCCTCATTAAGCACCACAGTGGCTAGTCTCTTCCACCAGCCAGCCCCGGATAAGGCGATTCCCGACACTTCCACGCCTCAGGCAGGCTATTACACTCTCAACAGAGTTCGTCCGGGAGTGGCTCACAGCTTCTTCAAAGCAGACTCGTGAAGAGACCTTGGCTGCCTTGGGTAGACTGATCCATCGTCCAACACAGCAGTCCCAGGTCGACTCTGCAATCAGATACATCATTAATACTGGGACGCTCTAGAGAACCTCACTTACAAGCTTAGACAAGAACGTCCACCTCTTTGCTCCATAGATGGCATTGCTGTCTAAGCGCCACCTCACCAGAGGCCAGCAGCGGCTATTCCACGAGCCAATTAAGACGGGAATCAAGCACGTATTGCCGGCGTCTCTCGTCATCACTAGATGGCGTCGTCCATTTGGAGGGGGTTTCGGGAGCGGACTCACAGATGGCGTTGTTGTCACTGCTCCGTGCTCCGACGATGGACTCGGGTCCGTACCACCCCAGGCTTATGTGTCTTGACCAGCCATAGATGCCCCAGGCTTATGTATCTTGACCAGCGACAGATGCCCCAGGCTTATGTATCTTGACCAGCCATAGATGCCCCAGGCTTATGTGTCTTGACCTGCCATAGATGCCCCAGGCTTATGTGTATTGACCAGCCATAGATTCCCCAGGCTTATGTATCTTGACCAGCCATAGATGCCCCAGGCTTATGTGTCTTGACCAGCCATAGATGCCCCAGGCTTATGTGTCTTGACCAGCCATAGATGCCCCAGGCTTATGTGTCTTGACCAGCCATAGATGCCCCAGGCTTATGTGTCTTGACCAGCCATAGATGTCCCAGGCTTATGTGTCTTAACCAGCAATAGATGCCCCAGGCTTATGTGTCTTGACCAGCCATAGATGCCCCAGGCTTATGTATCTTGACCAGCCATAGATGCCTCAGGCTTATGTGTCTTGACCAGCCATAGATGCCCCAGGCTTATGTGTCTTGACCAGCCATAGATGCCCCAGGCTTATGTGTCTTGACCAGCCATAGATTCCCCAGGCTTATATGTCTTGACCAGCAATAGATGCCTCAGGCTTATGTGTCTTGACCAGCCATAGATGCCCCAGGCTTATGTATCTTGACCAGCCATAGATGCCTCAGGCTTATGTGTCTTGACCAGCCATAGATGCCCCAGGCTTATGGATCTTGACCAGCCATAGATGCCCCAGGCTTCTGTGTCTTGACCAGCCATAGATGCCCCAGGCTTCTGTGTCTTGACCAGCCATAGATGCCCCAGGCTTACTTGTCTTGACCAGCCATAGGTGCCCCAGGCTTATGTATCTTGACCAGCCATAGATGCCCCAGGCTTATGTGTCTTGACCAGCCATAGATGCCCCAGGCTTACTTGTCTTGACCAGCCATAGATGCCCCAGGCTTATGTATCTTGACCAGCCATTGATGCCCCAGGCTTATGTGTCTTGACCAGCCATAGATGCCCTAGGCTTATTTGTCTTGACCAGCCATAGATGCCCCAGGCTTATGTGTCTTGACCATAACTTGACTTGATTGAATTCTATGTCCAAGCAACAAAAATTAGGCAAGAAAGAGAAGGGTGGGCAGACTGTATTTTCTTGGACTGTCAGAAAGCCTTTGACACAGTACCCCATAAAATTCCGTTACAAAAGTTTTAGCATCAGGCTGGAGTAAAATGTAAGGTGCTCCAGTGGATAAGGGAGTATCTAAGCAACATGAAACAGCGAGTAGCTGGGAAGAGAGAGACATCAGAGTAGCGTGATGTCACCAGCGGGGTCACACAGGGATCTGTACTTGGACCCATCCTGTTACTGAAATATGTAAACGACTTTCCAGAGGGTATTGACTCATTCCTCTCAATGTTTGCTGAAGATGCAAAAATTATGAGAAGAATCAAGACAGATGAAGATAGACAGAAACTATAGGATGACCTGGAAAAACTGGAGGAATGGTCTAGCAAATGGCTACTAAAGTTCAACTCTGGAAAGTGTAAAGTAATGAAATTAGGCGAAGGGAGCAGAAGGTTGAACACAAGGTATCATCTGTTAGGTGAAATCCTACAAGAGTCAAATAGAGAGATAGACCTGGGGGTTGATATCATAACGAACCTGTCCCCAGAGGCCCACATCAAAAGGATATCATCAGTGACATATTCTAGACAGGCCAACATAAGAACTGCCTTTTGAAATTTGTGTAAGGAATCGTTTAGGACCCTGTATACTACTTATGTCAGACCAGTCCCGGAATATGCAACTCCAGCTTGGAGTCCATACCAAGTTAAACACAAGACAAAGTTTGAGAAGATTCAGCGGTATGCCACCAGACTTGTCCCGAAACTGAGAGATAAGAGCTACGAGGAAAGGCTAAAGGAACTGAACCTCACGTCCCCTGGAAATCAGAAGAGTAAGGGAAGACATGATAACCACCTGCAAAATTCTCAGCGGAATTGACAGAATGGCCAAAGACAAACACTTCAGCACGGGTGGGACACGAACAAGGGGACACAGGTGGAAACTTAGTATCCAAATGAGCCACAGAGAATTTTAAAAGAACTTTTTCAGTGTCAGAGTAGTTAACAAATAGGAAGCACTAGGAAGTGATGCGGTGGAGGCTGACTCCATACACAGTTTCAAATGTAGATATGATAGAGCCCAGTAGGCTCAGGATTCTGTACACTAGTTGATTGACAGTTGAGAGGCGGGACCAAAGAGCCAGAGCTCAACCTCCGCAAGCACAAATAGGCGAGTACAACTAGGTGAGTACACACACACTCGTAAGAGGAGTGTTATGACCTCGTAGACTGAGGGTCATGACCTCGTAGACTGAGGGTCATGACCTCGTAGACTGAGGGTCATGACCTCGTAGACTGAGGGTCATGACCTCGTAGACTGAGGGTCATGACCTCGTAGACTGTGTGTCATGACCTCGTAGACTGGTCCTGATCTCGTAGACTGAGGGTCCTGATCTCGTAGACTGAGACTCCTGACCTCGTAGACTGTGAGTCCTGACCTCATAGGCTGAAAGCCCTGACCTCATAGACTGAGGGTCCTGACCTCATTGACTGAGAGTCCTGACCTCATAGACTGAGGGTCCTGATCTCATAGACTGAGAGTCCTGACCTCATTGACTGAGAGTCCTGACCTCGTAGACTGAGAGTCCTGACCTCATAGACTGAGGGTCCTGACCTCATTGACTGAGAGTCCTGACCTCATAGACTGAGGGTCCTGATGTCATAGACTGAGAGTCCTGACCTCATTGACTAAGGGTCCTGACCTCGTAGACTGAGAGTCCTGACCTCGTAGACTGAGAGTCCTGACCTCATAGACTGAGAGTCCTGACCTAATTGACTGAAGGTCCTGACCTCATAGACTGAGGGTCCTGACCTTATAGACTTAGGGTCCTGACCTCGTAGACTGAGAGTCCTGACCTCATTGAATGAGGGTCCTGACCTCGTAGACTGAGGGTCCTGATCTCGTAGACTGAGGGTCCTGACCTCATTGAATGAGGGTCCTGACCTCATAGACTGAGGGTCCTGACCTCGTAGACTGAGGGTCCTGACCTCATAGACTGAGGGTCCTGACCTCGTAGACTGAGGGTCCTGACCTCATAGACTGAGGGTCCTGACCTCGTAGACTGAGGGTCCTGACCTCGTAGACTGAGGGTCCTGACCTCGTAGACTGAGGGTCCTGACCTCGTAGACTGAGAGTCCTGACCTCATAGCCTGAGAGCCCTATGACCTCATAGACTGAGAGCCCTGACCTCGTAGACTGAGAGTCCTGACCTCATTGACCGAGAGTCCTAACCTCGTAGACTGAGGGTCCTGACCTCGTAGACTGAGAGTCCTGACCTCATAGACTGAGAGTCCTGACCTCATTGACTGAGGGTCCTGACCTCATAGACTGAGGGTCCTGACCTCATAGACTGAGGGTCCTGACCTCGTAGACTGAGGGTCCTGACCTCATAGACTGAGGGTCCTGACCTCATAGACTGAGGGTCCTGACCTCGTAGACTGAGGGTCCTGATCTCGTAGACTGAGGCTCACTGTGACTATATATATACCTGATGTATATTGTCACTTGTGTGTAGAATACCTTACGTGGATTTTAATTACATGTTTAACGACAGCCCCGCTCCTGTGCCAGGTAAGTCCACTACGGGCTCACCATAGCCCGTGCTACTTGGAACGTTTAGTTCCCAGTAGCTGAATCTTAAACAACAAACAACAACATGATTAACATTATGGAAACTGTTGTCAAGTTGTCTTCTCTGTCTTAATCATATTGTGTGTAATATTGATTTAACATTGTTAAAAATGCTTAACAGCATTAATCATCTTGTGTTTATCATGACTTTTATCATTAGTCGTATTGAGTTTAATATTAGTGTAATATTTATCAAAATGCTTAACAGCATTAATCATCTTGTGTTTATCATTGATGCAACATTGATGAAAATATTTTACATCATTAATCCTATTGTATTTAGCACTGATATAACATTCAGCAAAAGCTCAAAACAATAATCACATTGTGTTTATACAAAGACATTACATCGAGAAAACAACGCATCAATAACTATGTTTAACAAACATAGTTTGTTAAACTATGTTTAAAATAACTATGTTTTGGGTTAAACTATGTTTAACCCAAAACACAAGACAAAATATTCAGATAATTAGTCACGAGAAATTTGTCTCAAGAACAGTTCTATAATTCTTGTTTATATCTGAATGTTACAATTTGTAGTCCATAATTGTTCTTTACGTTGTTACTGAGTGAACAGCGGGTAGTTATGTTGTTAAGTGGAGAATACTATTGAGCTGATGTATGCACACAGATGTATACCTCACTTGTCTGTTTGTATACACCCAGATGTTTACCCCACTTCTTGGTATGCATCTTGAGGTTATCTCGGGGCTTACCATCCCCGCGGTCCAATCCTCGACCAGGCCTCCTTTTTGTTACACACCTCCAGGAAGCAGCCCGTAGCAGCTGTCTAACTCCCAGGTACCTATTTACTGCTAGGTGAACAGCTGCATCAGGCTGAAAGAAACTATGCCCATTTGTTTCCGCCTTCACCGGGGAAGCTTGGAACTTGGAAGCTTGGAACCTCAAGACGACGAATCCCGAGCGCTGTCCATTCAGCTGTCAGGCCCACTATTCACCACCATATACACCGTGATGTATACCCAACTTCCCGGTGCATATACACCGTGATGTATACTCAACTTCCCGGTGTATATGCACCGAGATGTATACCCAACTTCCCGGTGTATATGCACCGAGATATATAGCTAAATTCCCGGTGTATATACACTGAGATGTATACCCATCTTCCGGGTGTATATACACCGAGATGTATACCCAACTTCCCCGTGTATATTCACCGAGATGTATACCCAACTTCCCGGTGTACATGCACCGAGATGTATACCCAAGTTCCTGGTGTATATGCACCGAGATGTATACCCAACTTCCTGGTGTATATACACCGAGATGTATACCCATCTTCCGGGTGTATATACACCGAGATGTATACCCATCTTCCTGGTGTATATACACTGAGATGTATACCCAACTTCCTGGTGTATATACACTGAGATGTATACCCAACTTCCTGGTGTATATACACTGAGATGTATACCCAACCTCCTGGTGTATATACACTGAGATGTATACCCAACTTCCTGGTTTATATACACTGAGATGTATACCCAGTTTCCTGGTAAATATACACTAAAATGTATACACAACCTCCTGGTGTATATACACTGAGATGTATACCCAACTTCCTGGTTGTTCAACTGAGAGTTTACTATAATTATGACTTCGTTTTGGGCTGAAGTATAAAACTATGGAGGTGGCCTTAATTATAACAATAATACACAGAGAGTAACCACACTAACGTGACTGCATCAATGAGAAAATTCGTAGGAGTCACAATGCAGAGGGCATAGGTTCGAATCCTCATCACGGCTCCTGTGTATTTTCGCAATAATAATGATACTTAAATTAAAATTGTCATTTAAACGTCTAAGGTTGGAAATAAATATTTCATTCACCTGAGCTGTCGGAGACTTAAACCGTGGACCCCACGCATGTGTCAGACCAGTTCCGGAATATGCAACTCCAGCTTGGAGTCCATACCAAGTTAAACACAAGACAAAGTTTGAGAAGATTCAGCGGTATGCCACCAAACTTGTCCCGAAACTGAGAGGTAAGAGCAACGAGGAAAGGCTAAAGGAACTGAACCTCACGTCCCCTGGAAATCAGAAGAGTAAGGGAAGATATGATAACCACCTGCAAAATTCTCAGGGGAATTGACAGGGTGGCCAAAGACAAACTCTTCAGCACGGGTGGAACACGAACAAGGGGACACAGGTGGAAACTTAGTACCCAAATGAGCCACAGAGAATTTTAAAAGAACTTTTTCAGTGTCAGAGTAGTTAACAAATAGGAAGCACTAGGAAGTGATGTGGTGGAGGTTGACTCCATACACAGTTTCAAATGTAGATATGATAGAGCCCAGTAGGCTCAGGATTCTGTACACCAGTTGATTGATAGTTGAGAGGCGGGACCAAAGAGCCAGAGCTCAACCTCCGCAAGCACAAATAGGCGAGTACAACTAGGTGAGTACACACACACTCGTAAGAGGAGTGTTATGACCTCGTAGACTGAGGGTCATGACCTCGTAGACTGAGGGCCATGACCTCGTAGACTGAGGGGTCATGACTTCGTAGACTGAGGGTCATGACTTCGTAGACTAAGGGTCATGACCTCGTAATCTGAAGGTCAGGATCTCGTAGACTGAGGGTCATGACCTCGTAGACTGAGGGTCGTGACCTCGTAGACTGTGTGTGTCATGACCTCGTAGACTGTGTATCATGACCTCGTAGACTGAGGGTCCTGATCTCGTAGACTGAGGGTCCTGATCTCGTAGACTGAGGGTCCTGACTTCGAAGACTGAGAGTCCTGACCTCGTAGACTGAGAGTCCTGACCTCATAGACTGAGAGCCCTGACCTCATAGACTGAGAGTCCTGACCTCATTGACTGAGAGTCCTGACCTCATAGACTGAGGGTCCTGATCTCATAGACTGAGAGTCCTGACCTCGTAGACTGAGAGTCCTGACCTCATAAACTGAGGGTCCTAACCTCGTAGACTGAGGGTCCTGACCTCGTAGACTGAGAGTCCTGACCTCATTGACTGAGAGTCCTGACCTCATAGACTGAGAGCCCTAACCTCATAGACTGTGAGTCCTGACCTCATTGATTGAGAGTACTGACCTGATTGACTGAGTCCTGACCTCATAGACTGCGGGTCCTAACCTCGTAGACTGAGGGTCCTGACCTCGTAGACTGAGAGTCCTGACCTCATAGACTGAGGGTCCTGATCTCATAGACTGAGAGTCCTGACCTCATTGACTGAGGGTCCTGACCTCGTAGACTGAGAGTCCTGACCTCATAGACTGAGAGTCCTGACCTAATTGACTGAGGGTCCTGACCTCATAGACTGAGGGTCCTGACCTCGTAGACTGAGGGTCCTGACCTCATAGACTTAGGGTCCTAACCTCGTAGACTGAGGGTCCTGACCACGTAGACTGAGAGTCCTGACCTCATAGCCTGAGAGCCCTGACCTCATAGACTGAGAGCCCTGACCTCGTAGACTGAGAGTCCTGACCTCATTGACTGAGAGTCCTGACCTCATAGACTGAGGGTCCTGATCTCATGGACTGAGTGTCCTTACCTCATAGACTGAGAGTCCTGACCTCATTGACTGAGGGTCCTGACCTCATAGACTGAGGGTCCTGACCTCGTAGACTGAGGGTTCTGACCTCATAGACTTAGGGTCCTAACCTCATAGACTGAGGGTCCTGATCTCATAGACTGAGGGTCCTGACCTCGTAGACTGAGAGTCCTGACCTCATTGAATGAGGGTCCTGACCTCGTAGACTGAGGGTCCTGATCTCGTAGACTGAGGGTCCTGACCTCATTGAATGAGGGTCCTGACCTCATAGACTGAGGGGTCCTGACCTCGTAGACTGAGGGTCCTGATCTCATAGACTGCGGCTCACTGTGACTATATATATACCTGATGTATATTGTCACTTGTGTGTAGAGTACCTGATGAGGATTTTAATTACATTTTTAACGACAGCCCCGCTCCTGTGCCAGGTAAATCCACTACGGGCTCACCATAGCCCGTGCTACTTGGAACGTTTAGTTCCCAGTAGCTGAATCTTAAACAACAACATGATTAACATTATGGAAACTGTTGTCAAGTTGTCTTCTCTATCTTAATCATATTGTGTGTAATATTGATTTCATATTGTTAAAAATGCTTAACAGCATTAATCATCTTGTGTTTATCATGACTTTTATCATTAGTCGTATTGAGTTTAATATTAGTGTAATATTTATCAAAATGCTTAACAGCATTAATCATCTTGTGTTTATCATTGATGCAACATTGATGAAAATATTTTACATCATTAATCCTATTGTATTTAGCACTGATATAACATTCAGCAAAAGCTCAAAAACAATAATCACATTGTGTTTATACAAAGACATTACATCGAGAAAACAACGCATCAATAACTATGTTTAACAAACCCAAAACACAAGACAAAATATTCAGATAATTAGTCACGGGAAATTTGTCTCAAGAACAGTTCCATAATTCTTGTTTATATCTGAATGTTACAATTTGTAGTCCATAATTGTTCTTTACGTTGTTACTGAGTGAACAGCAGGTAGTTATGTTGTTAAATGGAGAATACTATTCAGCTGATGTATGCACACAGATGTATACCTCATTTGTTTGTTTATATACACCCAGATGTTTACCCCACTTCTTGGTATGTATCTTGAGGTTATCTCGGGGCTTAGCATCCCCGCGGCCCAGTCCTCGACCAGGCCTCCTTTTTGTTACACACCTCCAGAAAGCAGCCCGTAGCAGCTGTCTAACTCCCAGGTACCTATTTACTGCTAGGTGAACAGCTGCATCAGGATGAAAGAAACTATGCCCATTTGTTTCCGCCTTCACCGGGGAAGCTTGGAACTTGGAAGCTTGGAACCTCAAGACGACGAATCCCGAGCGCTGTCCATTCAGCTGTCAGGCCCACTATTCACCACCATATACACCGTGATGTATACCCAACTTCCCGGTGCATATACACCGAGATGTATACCCAACTTCCCGGTGTATATGCACCGAGATGTATACCCAACTTCCCGGTGTATATGCACCGAGATGTATACCCAAGTTCCTTGTGTATATGCACCGAGATGTATACCCGAATTCCTGGTGTATATACACCGAGATGTATACCCAACTTCCTGGTGTATATACACTGAGATGTATACCCCAACTTCCTGGTGTATATACACTGAGATGTATACCCAACTTCCTGGTGTATATACACTGAGATGTATACCCAACCTCCTGGTGTGTATATACACTGAGATGTATACCCAACTTCCTGGTGTATATACACTGAGATGTATACCAGTTTCCTGGTTTATATACACTGAGATGTATACCCAACTTATTGGTGTATATACACTGAGATGTATACCCAACTTCCCGGTGTACATACACTGAGATGTATACCCAACTTCCCGGTGTATATACACGGAGAGTTTACTGTAATTATGACTTCGTTTTGGGCTGAAGTATAAAACTATGGAGGTGGCCTTAATTATAATAATAATACACAGAGAGTAACCACACTAACGTGACTGCATCAATGAGAAAATTCGTAGGAGTCGCAATGCACAGCGCATAGGTTCGAATCCTCATCACGGCTCCTGTGGATTTTCTCAATAATAATGATACTTAAATTAAAATTGTCATTTAAACGTCTAATGTTGGAAATAAATATTTCATTCACCTGGGCTGTCGGAGACTTAAACCGTGGACCCCACGCATGTGAGGCCGAAGCTCTACCGACTGGACTATCGAGTAGTCATAATAAGCAAAGAGTCCATAGGCAACTGCTGCTACCATGCTGGAGTTTTCGACTTTCCCCTGACTACTATTGAAGCTCTGAGGAATTAGTAATCCTCGCCCACGTCATATAAATTGACGCCCGCGTTAATTTATATGACGTGGGATATATCACCAAGCCCAAGTCGTGCAGGTTTGACAGTCACCAGTCGTGGTGAATACTGACAAGGGTTAAGACATCTGTTTACCAACATTAACACATAACTAACCTTGGACCTGTGGTAACTGTGGAGAGTGTTGATGACCTGGAGATGACCGGCCCTTTGTGCCAGGTCAGCAGGGGTCTCCCCAGCCCAGGTCAGGACGTGTGGGAACACCCGGCACAATTTCAGGAGGACCACCACCATCCTGGCGAGGCCGAGCTCCGCCGCCCAGTGGAGGACAGTCCTGCCAGTGTGGTCCTGCTGGTGGCCGTCACTCACCAGGAGGATGCTTCCCACAAGTCCTGAAGTACTTCCCTCCCTGATCCTCTGCAGCAATAATGCATACTCTCCTTCACACCGACTCCAACACTTTCGCTGGAACAGTCAGTATTATTTTTGTTGTAACTACAATGTGAAAACATGTTTAACATTTCCACGAGGATAATCACAATAAACCGTCTGTTTAACTGTGATAATAAAAATTGGATGATATTTGATCATTTATCATGGCTACAGAAACCTGTGTGAAACATTAATTTGAACCTTACAAGGCAATAATCATGTCTTGGCTGGATCACGTGATACGAACTACAGAGGTGAGTGGCCCCAGAGTTAAGAACAGTGTCCGCCAGAGTTAAAAACAGTGACCGCAAGAGTTAAGAACAGCGGCCGCCAGAGTGAAGAACAGTGGCCGCCAGAGTTAAGAACAGCGGCCGCCAGAGTTAAGAACAGTGGCCGCCAGAGTTAAGAACAGTGGCCGCCAGAGTTAAAAACAGTGGTCGCCAGAGTTAAGAACAGTGGCCGCCAGAGTTATGAACAGTGGACGCCAGAGTTATGAACAGTGGCAGCCAGAGTTAAGAACAGTGGCCGCCAGAGTTAAGAAAAGTGGCCACTAGAGTTAGGAACAGTGGCCGCCAGAGTTAAGTCCAGTGCCCGCCAGAGTTAAGAACAGTGGCTACCAGAGTTAAGAACAGTGGCCAAAATAGTTAAGAACAGAGGGCGCCAGAGATAAGAACAGTGGCCGCCAGAGATAAGAACAGTGGCCGCCAGAGTTAAGAACAGTGGCCGCCAGAGTTAAGAACAGTGGCCGACAAAGTTAGGAAATGTTTCCGCCAGAGTTAAGAACAGTGGCCACCAGAGTTAAGAACAGTGGCCGCCAGAGTTAAGAACAGTGGCCGCCAGAGTTAAGAACTGTGGCCACCAGAGTTTAGAACAGTGGCCGCCAGAGTTAAGAACAGTGGCAGCCAGAGTTAAGAACAGTGGCTACCAGAGTTAGGAACAGTGGCCAAAATAGTTAAGAACAGAGGGCGCCAGAGATAAGAACAGTGGCCGCCAGAGATAAGAACAGTGGCCGCCAGAGTTAAGAACAGTGGCCGCCAGAGTTAAGAACAGTGGCCGACAAAGTTAGGAAAAGTTTCCGCCAGAGTTAAGAACAGTTGCCGCACGAACAAGGAACAGTGGCAGCCAGAGTTAAGAACAGCAGCCGCCAGAGTTAAGAACAGTGGCCGACAAAGTTAGGAAAAGTTTCCGCAAGAGTTAAGAACATTGGCCGCCAGAGTTAAGAACAGTTGCCTCCAGAGTTAAGAACAGTTGCCGCCAGAGTGAAGAACATTGGCCGCCAGAGTTCAGAACAGTTGCTGCCAGAGTTAAGAACAGTCGCCGCCAGAGTTAAGAACAGCGGCCGACAGAGTTAAGAACAGTTGGCGCCAGAATTAAGAACAGCGGCCGAAAGAGTTAAGAACAGCGGGTGCCAGAATTAAGAACAGCGGCCACCAGTTAGGAACAGCGGCCGCCAGAGTTAAGAACAAAGGCTGCCAGAGTTAAGAACAGCGGCCGTCAGAGTTAAGAATAGACCCACAAGAGTTAAGAACAGTTGCCATCAGAGTTAAAAACAGTGGCCACCAGAGTTAAGAACAACTGCCGCCAGAGTTAAGAACAACGTCCGCCAGAGTTAAGAACAGTGGCCACCAGAGTTAACAACAGTGGCTCCCAGAGTTAATAACAGTGGCCACCAGAGTTAAGAACAGAGGACCCCAGAGTTAAGAACAGCGGCCGCCAGAGTTAAGAACAGTGGCCGCCAGAGTTAAGACTATTTGCTGCCAGAGATAAGAACAGTGGCCGCTGGAGTTAGGAATAGTGGCCACTAGAGTTAAAAAGAGTGGCCGCCAGAGTTAAGAAAATTTTCAGCCAGAGTTAAGAACAGTGGCCGTCAGGGGTTAAGAATAGTGGCCGCCAGAGTTAAGAACAGTCGCCGCAAGAGTTAAGAACGGTGGCCGAGAGAGTGAAGAACAGCGGCCGCCAGTGTTAAGAACAGTGCCCGCTAGAGGTAAGAACAGTGGCCGCAATAGTTAAGAACAGTTGCTGCAATAGTTAAGAACAGTGGCCGCACGAGTTAAGAACAGTGGCAGCCAGAGTTAAGAACAGTGGCCACCAGAGTTAAGAACAGTAGCCACCAGAGTTAAAAACAGTGGCTACCAGAGTTAAGAACAGTGGCCAAAAGAGTTAAGAACAGTGGGCGCCAGAGATAAGAACAGTGGCCGCCAGAGTTAAGAGCAGTGGCCACCAGAGTTAAGAACAGTGGCCACCAGAGTTATGAACAGTGGCCGCACGAGTTAAGAACAGTGGCCGCCAGAGTAAAGTACATCGGCTGTCTGGGATAAGAACAGTGGTCACCAGAGTAAGGAAAAGTGGTCACGAGAGTAAAGAACAGTGGCAGTTAGATTTAAGAACAGTGGCCGCCCGAGTTAAGAAAAGTGGCTGCAATAGTTAAGAACAGTTGCCGCCAGAGTTAAGAACAAGGACCGCCAGAGTTAGGAACAGTGGCCGCTAGAGTTAAGAAAGGTGGCCAAAATAGTTAAGAACAGTGGCCGCCAGAGTTAAGAGCAGTGGCCGCCAGAGTTAAGAACAGATGCCACCAGAGTTAAGAACAGTGGCCGCCAGAGTTAAGAACAGATGCCACCCGAGTTAAGAACAGTGGTTGCACTAGTTATGAACAGTAGCAGCCAGAATTAGGAGCAATAGCCGCCAGAGTTAGGAAAAGTGGCCTCCTGAGTTGAGAACAGTGGCCGCTAGAGTGAAGAACATGGCAACCAGGGTCAAGAATAGTTGCCGACAGAATTAAGAACAGTTGCCGCCAGAGGGAAGAACAGTGGCCATCCAAGTTAAGAATTGTTGCTGCCAAAGATGAGAATATTGGCCGCCAGAGTTAAGAACAGTGGCCGCAATAGTTATGAACAGAAGGTTAAGAACAGTTGCCACCAGAGAAAAGAACATCGGCTGTCAGAGTTAAGAACAGAGATCACCAGAGAAAAGAACATTGCAGTCAGAGGTAGGAAAAGTGGCCGCCAGAGTTAACAACAGTGGACGCCAGAGTTAAGAACAGTGGCCGCCAGAGTTGAGAACAGTGGCCGCCAGATTTAGGAACAGTGGCCGCACGATTTAAGAACCGTAGGTTCCAGAGTTAAGAACATTGGCCAACTGATTTAAGTACAGTGGCTGCAATAGTTAAGAACAGAACCGACAGGGTTAATAACAGTTGCCACTTGAATAAAGAACAGTGGCTGTCAGAGTTAAAAACAGTGGCTGTCAGAGTTAAAAAAATGGCTGCCAGAGTTAAGAAAAGGGTCCGACAAAGTTAGGAAAAGTTTCTGCCAGAGTTAAGAACAGTGGCCGCACGAACAAGGAACAGTGGCAGCCAGAGTTAAGAACAGCAGCCACCAGAGTTAAGAACAGGTGCCGACAAAGTTAGGAAAAGTTTCCGCCAGAGTTAAGAACAGTTGCCTCCAGAGTTAAGAACAGTTGCCTCCAGAGTTGAGAACAGTGGCCGCCAGAGTGAAGAACATTGGCCGCCAGAGTTAAGAACAATTGCTGCCAGAGTTAAGAACAGTCGGCGCCAGAGTTAAGAACAGCGGCCGACAGAGTTAAGAACAGTCGGCGCCAGAGTTAAGAACAGCGGCCGACAGAGTTAAGAACAGCGGGTGCCAGAATTAAGAACAGCAGCCACCAGTTAGGAACAGCGGCCGCCAGAGTTAAGAACAATTGCTGCCAGAGTTAAGAACAGTCGGCGCCAGAGTTAAGAACAGCGGCCGACAGAGTTAAGAACAGTCGGCGCCAGAGTTAAGAACAGCGGCCGACAGAGTTAATAACAGCGGGTGCCAGAATTAAGAACAGCGGCCACCAGTTAGGAACAGTGGCCGCCAGAGTTAAGAACATTGGCCGGCAAAGTTAGGAAAAGTTTCCGCCAGAGTTAAGAACAGTGGCTGCACGAACAAGGAACAGTGGCAGCCAGAGTTAAGAACAAAGGGTGCCAGAGTTAAGAACAGCGGCCGTCCGAGTTAAGAATAGACCCACAAGAGTTAAGAACAGTTGCCATCAGAGTTAAAAACAGTGGCCACCAGAGTTAAGAACAGTGGCCGCCAGAGTTAAGAACAGCGGCCGCCAGAGATAAGAACAGTGGCCGCTGGAGTTAAGAATAGTGGCCACTAGAGTTAAAAAGAGTGGCCGCCAGAGTTAAGAACATTGGCAGCCAGAGTTAAGAACAGTGGCCGTCAGGGGTTAAGAATAGTGGCCGCCAGAGTTAAGAACAGTCGCCGCAAGAGTTAAGAACGGTGGCCGAGAGAGTGAAGAACAGCGGCCGCCAGTGTTAAGAACAGTGCCCGCTAGAGGTAAGAACAGGGGCCGCAATAGTTAAGAACAGTTGCTGCAATAGTTAAGAACAGTGGCCGCACGAGTTAAGAACAGTGGCAGCCAGAGTTAAGAACAGTGGCCACCAGAGTTAAGAACAGTGACTGCCAGAGTTAAGAACAGTGGCCACCAGAGTTAAGAACAGTAGCCAGCAGAGTTAAAAACAGTGGCTAACAGAGTTAAGAACAGTGGCCAAAAGAGTTAAGAACAGTGGGCGCCAGAGATAAGAACAGTGGCCGCCAGAGTTAAGAGCAGTGGCCACCAGAGCTAAGAACAGTGGCCACTAGAGTTATGAACAGTGGCCGCACGAGTTAAGAACAGTGGCCGCCAGAGTAAAGTACATCGGCTGTCTGAGATAAGAACAGTGGTCACCAGAGTAAGGAAAAGTAGTCACGAGAGTAAAGAATAGTGGCGGTTAGATTTAAGAACAGTAGCTGCCCGAGTTAAGAAAAGTGGCTGCAATAGTTAAGAACAGTTGCCGCCAGAGTTAAGAACAGTGACCGCCAGAGTTAGGAACAGTGGCCGCTAGAGTTAAGAACAGTGGCCAAAATAGTTAAGAACAGTGGCCGCCAGAGTTAAGAGCAGTGGCTGCCAGAGTTAAGAACAGATGCCACCAGAGTTAAGAACAGTGGCCGCACTAATTATGAACAGTGGCAGCCAGAATTAGGAGCAATAGCCGCCAGAGTTAAGAATAGAGGCCGCCAGAGTTAGGAAAAGTGGCCGACAGAGTTGAGAACAGTGGCCCCTAGAGTGTAGAACAGTGGCCTCCTGAGTTGAGAACAGTGGCCGCTAGAGTGAAGAACATTGGCAACCAGGGTCAAGAATAGTTGCCGACAGAATTAAGAACAGTTGCCGCCAGAGGGAAGAACAGTGGCCGTCCGAATTAAGAAGAGTTGCTGCCAAAGATGAGAATAGTGGCCGCCAGAGTTAAGAAAAGTGGCCGCAATAGTTATGAACAGAAGGTTAAGAACAGTTGCCACCAGAGAAAAAAACATCGGCTGTCAGAGTTAAGAACAGAGGTCACCAGAGAAAAGAACAATGGAGTCAGAGTTAGGAAAAGTGGCCGCCAGAGTTAACAACAGTGGACGCCAGAGTTAAGAACAGTGGCCGCCAGAGTTGAGAACAGTGGCCGCCAGATTTAGGAACAGTGGCCGCACGATTTAAGAACCGTAGGTTCCAGAGTTAAGAACATTGGCCAACTGATTTATGTACAGTGGCCGCAATAGTTAAGAACAGAACCGACAGGGTTAATAACAGTTGCCACTTGAATAAAGAACAGTGGCTGTCAGAGTTAAAAACAGTGGCTGTCAGAGTTAAAAAAAATGGCTGCCAGAGTTAAGAAAAGTGTCCGCCAGAGTTAAGAACAGTGGCCGCCAAAGTTAAGAACAGTGGCCACCAGAGTTAAGAACAGTGGCTGCCAGAGTTAAGAACAGTGGCCGCCAGAGATAGGAACAATGGCCACCAGAGTAAAGAACAGTGGCATCCAGAGTTAAGAACAGTGGCCGCCAGAGTTAAGAACAGTGACCACTAGAGTAAAGAACAGTGGCCGACAGAGTTAAGAACAGTGTCAGCAAAAGTTAAGAATGGGGGCCGAGAGAGTGAAGAACAGTGGCTGCCAGAGTTAAGAACAGTAGCCGCCAGAGGTAAGAACAGTGGCCACAATAGTTAATGTAATGGTATATACACACTATTGCCCCTTCCCCCCTTTCCCCTTCCGCTTTGCTCTTCCCCCTTTCTCTTCTCCTTCCTCTTCCCTTTCCCTTCTCTCGCTTGCCTACCCTCCCTTGGGTCATTTGTCTTTTGTCACGGGGGTCATAAACTGCTTGAAGCCACTTGCTCCCCTCTCTCTCCTGTCCTCCAGGCCAGTGACGAAGTTGGGTATATTACCCAGGGCTAATAAACTTGGGATCTCAAGTTACACGTGGGTGCCCAGCCAGGAAAGTCGTTGGTGTCTTCCCAGCTTTTGGAGTTTTCTGTCAAGAGGAATTGACCCTTATGGTCAAGCCTGATCCGGATTGGTTAAAGACATGTACGCCTGGGGAGGCGGGGCCTCACAGGGTATAGTGCCTGCCCATGCCATTGGCCCGGTTTCTAGAGCACCTAGTCATGGTAAAATCCATTGGCCATAGGCTTGGGATAGGCGGAGTTAATGTGGGCCTAGGAACTAGGGGTGGAGCCTGTTCCACTGGTGAGCGTTTTCAATAAAGAAAAAGTTTAGTGTGTCTGGGGACCTCGGCTGAGGTACATACAGGTCAACTGACCTGTGGGCAGCCAATCAACATCCTTTGGCAAGCTGCAGTATTGAAGGTATAGTGCACTTGAGTTGTAACACTGGTATTACAGGCCGTGCCTCATAGGAGATTTTAATTTTTATTAGAGTAGGCTATGTTTCAATTTTCATTTAAATATGCTGGTTCCAATAAATAAAAAATATTAACGTAATTTTTGTTTAGTTATCTGATCCCTTTTATTAATGACTGTGTTATTCATTCTTGTGATTCTCATTTGCTGTGCTAGAAATTTCCCTGTGTTCTCCATCTTATGAATAGTAAATTCGCTCTAGAATCTCCCGTTCACTTCCGTAAGACTACAGGTTTAATCCATTAAGAGTCATTTACTTTGAGTTCCCTGATTATTGAGTCCCTTCCTTCCTAGGGTCTCAATAATTTTAGACACATTTATTTATGTTTGGAAGGTGGTGGCAGTGTTTTAAATATTTTTATTTTATAATTAGTAATAAATTAATAACCCCTATCCTTGTTATGTCCTCCTCTTTTAGTATTCAGTTTATATTCGTGGCCGTCCAGTGAGGGGTCATACTGGACTGTAACAGAGTTAAGCTGGGGTATTGAGCGAAGAGAGAGCCGTTCACAGAGTACAGAGAAGGGTTACAATTGAAAGGTTAAGGGTGATAACAAAAGGGACATTGAGGGTTATTACAATGGTAGCAGCGGTGTTTCAATAATTTCTTGACGATTATTGAAGCCTCACGCGCCTGTCCGTTCGGTTATGCTTTGTGGTGAGAGTGCAGCTGGGGCCCATGAGATAGAGTCGACGGTAATCCTATGTGGTGCGATTCTCATAGAGTAGGCGATTCTAGGGTCGTGAGGGGCTGGTAAGTTTAATTACAGTCACTTTAGTGTATGTGCTAGCAGGCAGTTAAGTGTGGAGGCCGCCTTGGGTAGTTGGAAAGGGTATTAATTTTTCTCGACCCTCTGCAACTACGGACAAGGGTGCTGCGTGGTGGTTTTCGCAGCAACAATTCTAGGTGTCGAATTGTCGGGGTGGAGAAGTATTAGGACGCTAATTATTATCCCCGAGGGCGTGTTAGGCGACCCAATCGCTAGATTTTTACGGTACAGCCATGAAGGTACCAAGAGTTCACTGAGGGATGGCCTAGTAGATTCTCTAGCAACGGAATTACGGTGGTGTCGGACAGTTAGATCCATCGGTTGTTCCGCTATCTAGTCTAACCGTTGACCGCGAAGGACAGGATTATTGGTACTGTCGGCATCTAGGTGGATGTGGTTACCTAGGCTTGGAAAAGCGACAGGGCGGGCCGGGACGGGACGGTTATAGGTTAAATCGAGATTTCCATAAGTACTAAATTAAGTTCCCTGTATATTAAGTTCCTTTTCAGGTTAAGTATCCCTTCGTTAGTTAAGTGTTCCCCCCCCTTGTTTACGTAATTCTCATACATAAGTGGTATTATTTTTTCTAAGTATTTGTTTTACATGTTTTAAGTCGGGAATTTTGGTTTTCGAATTGTGCAGTATTAATTCTTTGAGAGAATTACTAAAAGGTGAGTGGTTTTACTGTTTTCAAGTGAAGTGCGGTGCATTAAGTGAAGTCAGTGAAAGAATTGAAATCAGTGAAATCGCGGAAAAATTTTTGTGATGACATTTTTCAAAGTCGCTGGGAAAATCTCAATTTCGGAATAAATTCTAGTTTTGTGCCTGACCATACGATCATCGGGTCGTCAGTGTTAATTCAAGTGTGCGATTAAAGTGATCCTAGTTAGAACTTTGAGAAAAAAAAAGTCGAATTTTGGTCATTTAAGCGAATTAGCGTTGGGACTCTGAATTTTTCTAGCGGTTTTACTCAGCGCCCAGTGTAACAGCGCTCAGTAATTGTTTGCGCTCAACCAAGTGTCTAAGTGTCTCGCGAGTGTTATATTCGGCTAAAGTAACAAGTCAACTACGCGCCAGTATTTAAATTATAATTTTGGGAAATTAATTACTAATTTTTACTTAAGGTTCAGCGCGACTCTGTAGCAGTGAGCGTCGCAGACATCAGTGTATATTTCTCAGTATTCTACAACGCGACCGGCGGTGAACAAGTGTATGCTATGTAAACATCGAGTTCATGCAGTAACGTAAATAATTAATTAATTTAACATTAATTTGGTTTAACTAATAATACTTATAATTATGTCCGAGCGCCGTTGTTAGCGTCGGGCGTTACGGAATTAAAAATAATTGTTGAAGATATAAACATCGCGCCAGTGTTAAATTAACGATAACGTCATTCATTCCTAGCGCGCCTAAGATTTACAAGAAAAATTTAAGAAATTCAGTTAACGTAAAGTGTTGTATTTATTGTGCGCTGGTAAACTAGACTGATTATTTTCGATAAATATAAACAGAGTTGAAACTAAATTATTTACAGTAAATTCAGTGTAATTCCTTTCACGTATATATTAATTGTATAATTTCAGTATATTTTGTTCAAGAATTCGGTAATTATAAATTTTCTAAAATTTATATTGGATTGACATTTAGAGACAAAAATTCTTATTATAATTCTTTTTTTATTTGCGTTACCAATCCACTTCGAGTGTCTAATAAATATAGTGGAAATTAATTACATTTTTTCAAGTTTATTCTAGTAGTCCGATCATTTAATAATTAACGTAACCTTTTTATGTGGTTTATAAGTGCACATATATAGTTTATTCAACATCGTATACAGTGTTTTGTTTCACAAGTGATGATTAGTAGTCGATGCCGTTTGCGTATTTCCATCTGTCCACATATAAATTTGACGAATGAGAGAAGAGGATAATAGGACTAAAGAATTCATTCATTGGTGTAGCGTAGTCAGCGAGACCCTGACACCGACAGCTGTCATCGTCTGTCAACTGGCGACGGTCCTCACTGGGGCTCGAGAAATCGATTAGGAAGGGTGGCGATATATGGTACTTCCGATTTGGTCACACGGAACATTTTTACCAAGGATTGAGGTTAGGAAACATTTTGTGTTTTGCTAGAGGTTATTGATAAAACCAAATCGTGTGTTAAAATTTCACCCTGATCCGACGACGGGTCTTGAAGTTACGTCTTGGGGTGAAAATGATTTCCACCCCTCCTTCCCCCATACGTGTCGCCTCTACAGAAGTTGCTGGGGAATGTAGCCAGCGGGCTTCTGGGACGCGAAAAATTGGAGATGAAATTTGTTGGAAGTGTCATGGCCGAGGCCATTACAGGTATGTGTGCACGAGCACACTGGTCAAGGGTGACCCAGAACAGGTCAGTACGTTGGCTGGCAGACCTACGTTTGAGATGACAGTGGAAGGTGTGAGATTGAAAGTTTTTGTGGACACCGGAAGTCAAGCAACGCTCATTAAAAAGTCAGCCTTCAGCACACTTAAAGAGACACGCCTTAAGCGTTGTGGTAAGCATTTAACAGCAGTAAATGGTCAACATATTAATATCTTGGGCCAGGCCACTCTCAATTTTGAAGGGAGAAGCTTACCCACACAATTGCACGATTGTCGAGAATCTTGCATTCCCTGGTCAGATTTTATTCGGAACGGATTTTCTGGGAAGAGTTAACTTTTCTTTGTCCGCTCAAAAGGGAGCAAGGAAGTGCAGATTGAAGTTGGGCCAGGTAGTTTATCCCATTAAAATGGTAGACCATCCACCAGTAATTGCTTCCATTAGTAAGAAACAGAAATACAACTGTCACTACCCTAAGTTGTTGTTTAAGTCTCTTCCAGACACAGATAAGAAATCATGTGGGTTACATGCCTAGGTGAAACAATGTTGCCCACCACATTCAGTTAAATTCATGAAAGTATCAGTGGGACATCACATTGCACCAGGTACCACCCTTCAGGTGGCTGGGAGATGTGACAGGTTGTTGATCCCTCATCATTTGATCACAGTGTTTGATAAGGGCGCCCTTATCCCAGTTGTCAATCTCTCGCACAAAACCTATCGTTTCAGGGCAGGTGATAGGGTGTCTCAGGCTACAATTGTAGAAAATACAGGAATTTTTCAGTATCAAAGCCAGGAGATGCCAGCCACCACAGCACAATGTAGTGCACTTAATGTTACAGAAAGTAGTACACAGGGTAAACACAAGACCGAGACAGGAAAAAGTAGTAATATTCAAGAAGTTGATAAGTTAATCTCGGCTCTGGATTTGCAACATGTGCAACAGTCAGATAGGAAACTTTTGAGAGGTATTTTACGTAAATTCCCTAGACTGTTTGCAACAGAAGACGATCAGATCGGGCTTCTAGATAGGATCGAGCATGTTATTCCTACAGGTGACCATCCTACTATTTACACCCGTCAATGGAGGCTTCCGGAACGGGCGAAGGAAGTAATTAGGGATGAGTGTCAGAAAATGTTGAGACAGGATGTGATAGAGCCTAGTACATCACCATGGTTGTCGCCAGTGGTGCTGGTACGTAAACCGGATGGTAGTTATAGGTTTTGTGTTGACTACCGAAAGATAAACGAAATTACTAAAGGTGATGTGTATCCCTTGCCACGGATACAAGAAATAATAGATCAGTTTGGGGCAGCCAAATACTTTTCCACTCTGGATGCGAAATCTGCGTATTGGGCCATCCCAGTCGCTGAGAAAGATAGAGAGAAGACCGCCTTTTCTGATGGGGTTCATACTTATCAATTCAAGCGGATGCCTTTCGGGTTAAAGAAAACGCCTTCATCATTTCAGAGGGCTATCAATTATATACTAAACCCAGTTATGGGAAGGCACTCATTAGCGTACCTGGATGATGTGGTCATCTATTCCAGGACGTTTGATGAGCACTTACGAGATTTGACTGAGACGTTGACACTGTTAGATAAGGCGGGTTTCAAACTCAATGTGGGGAAATGCACTCTGGCATCGCAGAAATTCAAGTTTCTGGGATTCCAGGTGAGCACAGACGGTATCCGACCTGACCCCGACTCTTGTCGTGCCATTGCTGACATGCCTACACCTAAGACAGCAAAGGATGTTCGAAGGTTTCTGGGGGCAGCCGGATATTTCCGTTGCCACATTGAAGGTTTTGCAAGTACAACAGCACCGTTAACTGAGCTTACTAAGAAAAATGTTAAATTCGTTTGGAAACCTGAGCATGATAACGCTTATGCAAAATTAAAAAGTCAACTCATTACAACTCCAGTCTTGGCAGTACCGGATTTTGATAAGGAGTGGGAAGTACACACTGACGCCAGTGGCATAGCTATTGGTGGGTGCTTAATGCAACGTGATAATGACAATCTTCCTCACCCAGTAGCATATTTCAGCAGGAAGGTTAAGGGTCCGGTGGTCCGCTATTCTGCAACGGATAGGGAAGCTTTGTCTGTGGTAGAAAGTGTCAGGTACTTTGAACCTGACACTACTTTAGCAGTCTCCGTGGTGTAGTGGTAAGACACTCGCCTGGCGTTCCGCGAGCGCTATGTCATGGGTTCGTATCCTGGCCGGGGAGGATTTACTGGGCGCAGTTCCTTAACTGTAGCCTCTGTTTAACGCAAAAGTAAAATGTGTACTTGGATGAAAAAAAAAACGATTCTTCGCGGCAGGGGATCGTATTCCAGGGACCATAGGATTAAGGACTTGCCCGAAACGCTACGCGTACTAGTGGCTGTACAAGAATGTAACAACTCTTGTATATATCTCAAAAAAAAAAAAAAAAAAAAAAAAAAAAAAACGTATCTTTTCCAACGACACTTTGTCATTTATACAGATCACAGGGCGTTGACCCATATTTTTAAGAAAAGAACTAAGTGCCCTCGCATGTCACGTTGGTCCCATGAACTAGCTGCTCACTCATTCTGAATACTTTACAAGCCTGGTCCATCACATGTTGTACCAGACACTTTGAGTAGAAACATTGCTACTATTAACGTAAATCTTAATATCGAAAATATTTCCAGTGAGAAAATGCGAAAATTCCAGATGAACGAACCAAGGTGGAAGGAGATTATTGAACATTTGGAGGGAGGAAAATATCCGTCGAAGAAACGTAATTTAGCAATTCATGATTTTGAAATGAAGGACGGGGTCTTATTTTATGTAAAGGGACAGAAGGATCGTGCAGTTTTTCAGTTGGTTATCCCAGAGGTATTGAAGAAGTCGGCGTTGAAACTCGCACATGCGTCTAAGATTGCAGGTCATCCGGGGATTTTTAAAACTCACATGAAAGCCAAGTCACTCTTTTTCTTCCCCGGTATGTTAACAGAGGTCATTAATTTCGTTAAGTCCTGTGGTCATTGTCAAAGGAGGAAAGGTACCCTTAAGGTACAAGCTCCATTGCAAGAATTCCCAGAAATTTTGGAACCTTTAGATCGGGTGGGGGCTGATCTGATTGATCTGCATCACAGTCATTCAGGAAACTGTTACGTATTGGTGTTGGTAGACCACCTGTCCAGGTACACCACACTGATTGCATTGCCTCAGAAGGATTCACGAACTGTTGCAAAGGCGTTCTTAGATAGGTTCGTCACGGTATTCGGTCCCCCTAAAGTGTTAGTTTCTGACCGAGGTCAGGAATTTAATGGGAATATTTTTAGAGAAGTATGTAAAATTGTAGAAACCACTTCAGCATTCACTACGGCTTATCACCCTCAGGCTAACGGCATGACAGAACGGACGAACCGGTCAGTTAAAGATATGCTTGCAATTCTTGCAGAGCATGATGCCAATTCGTGGGACGAACAACTCCCCTATGTCCAGTTGGCTCTGAACACTGCCATCCATCAGTCCATTAACACCCAACCCCTTTTGCTGTTCACAGGTCATTCATGTAATTTCTCATCAGGTCTGCTAATATTGTATATGGGGAAGATTACCCATCAGAAGTTATAAATAAGATGAAAAATGCATGGAGAATTGCAGCTAGGGCTTCCAAGACAGCACGAGACCGCTATGCTCAGCATTATGACAAAAAGGTACGACCTCTTGAGTTGAAAGTCGGGGGTCTTGTATTGAGAGTTAATGAGGCGGCTCCTGCCAATCAGAGTAAGAAACTTGCACCTAGATGGCGGGGCCCTTACCGAGTAATTGAAAGAACAGATCCGGTTAATTTTGTTATTAAAGGTAATTTTGAGGACCAAGTTGAGAGAACGATTCACATTAATAAGTTAAAACCTTATCACGCGAGGGAGGAACTAGAGCTGCCTTCAGCAAGTCTAATTCCTGACCTGTCTAATGATCCAAGTGCTGAGTCAGAGGATGAGGATGACCTCCTGTCAGTTCTCATCAGTAGTCAAGTTCAATGTCTTCACGGAGCAGAGTCCAGTCACCATCACAGCCGTGGGCAAGCTGTCTCAAAGTCACCAACCAAGCCCACCAGCCGCGTAGTCAAGACTGCGGGAAAACCGGAAGTGGAAGACGAGTGGTCTACGAAGAAGAACACTAATTGCAACGACTTGTCAGCTCTCTCAAAACCTGCGGTTGCGTCGTCTGTGGAACACAAAGAGGGAACGCGGTGGTCCCGGGTACGAACAGCACTACCCCTACAGAGTGTTGCTGAATCGCCAGAAGAGGTACAACCCTGTACCTCGGCCTAAGCTCAGCTGCACGAGGGGTTGCACGGAAGGTGTACCGGCCCAGTAGTACCGGGATAACAAGTAAACGGCGGTAGATGACGTCGCCCAGTAGCTGAGGCAGGGCCCACCTGTCCTGTCACCATGCCATCCTCTTCAACGCCACTCGAACCTCTCTACCAACGCGAGACATCGTGACACGTCGAAGCTGTGCTCTACTGTGGCAGCCATGGTTAACAACAATCCATCCAGACTGTATGGGGAACGATAAGAAGAGGTGAACCCGGGTTCCTGTTAGCGGGGTCCACCTGAGCTGACAGCGGCCAGCTGTCAGCTGTCACTCAAGTCAGGTGCGGGTAGTACGAGACCCCCTGTACTTTCCGTAGTTGGCCGAGGCCGGAAATGGAACTTCCAGATGACCAGGATCTTCAAGCAACATGAGGTAGTCGCCGGAATCTACAGCAACGAAATGGCACCAGGAAAGAACTATAAAAAATATTTATAGAAAAGTTTCATATAAAAATAAATCCTATTAATAAAGTAACGGTGTTAACTCGGAACAGTTAGTTCAATTTTTTTTAATTTTCCATCTGATAGTAAGCACCTATATCCTTCGGAAAGTTCTCTGGACCAGTATTAAATGTTGAAAACTAGAACTAGTGAAATAGAGAAATAAATCTATAAAGTGAACATCTAGAAAATTACCCTGTCTCTAGAAAAGTTGTATGAGTGAACTGGTTTGAGAACCATCTAGTAGGATCTCTAGAATCGTGGATCAGTGGGAACTTTATCTAGATTTTTCTAGACCCTAGATACTGATAATTATATATATATATATTTTTCATTTTTTTTTGTGGTTTACTGAACAATAAGGGTGTGGTACACAGTCTGAAAAATGTGTTCACCCGCTGTTGTTGTGGACTTGAGTATGAACTCTGGGATATTAGGAATTGAGGAACTTATATCCAGTGTGTTGTTGTTGGTTAAGAGACATGTCTGTGGACATTGATTTTTTTTTTAATAAAAAATATTTTTGTGTCTTTTCTTTAGATTTTAAGATTGGGATGCGCTGTGGTGGACAGTTGTCACAGAGGTGGAGTGGAACACGAGGCCCCTGAGACGTAGTGTCCTTCGATTTTGATGTAATTGTTTTTAATTTTTTTTAATGACATTGATTTTTTTTAATGTTTCTGTGTGATGTGTTTGATCTTTATTCCAGGTGGAATACTGGGATAGCTGCAGGCTATCAGCTGATTTTAGCTAGTTAGTAATTGTTAGGTTTGGATTTCTCCAGTTATTTGTTACTATATCAAGACAGGTATAGGATGTTTTGTCTTCCAGGTAGTTGGAAGGGTACAGAGCTGCATCCAAGTGGACAGCCAGGATTATAGGGGCGGTCTCTGTCCTAATGTTTTACGTATTATTACTGTGTTTGTTATGTATGTATATATGTTGGGACACACCTTTTAGGGGAGCCATTTTTTGTTTTGGAGGATTGTATGGAATTAGCTAGGATTAGATAAGTATTTCTGTTGTTTTGAGGCATTGGGTCATTTATTGTTGAGTTAAATGTTGTTTTTGGAGTTAATGATTATGATAGGACAGGGTTCTGGATAAGAATTTTGTGCCTTAAACTTCGTTACACACAAATTTCTTAATTTCCGAAGAGGAGGAGTTGTAATGGTATATGTACACCATAGCCCCTTCCCCCCTTTCCCCTTCCCCTTTGCTCTTCCCCCTTTCTCTTCTCCTTCCTCTTCCCCTTCCCTTCTCTCGCTTGCCTACCCTCCCTTGGGTCATTTGTCTTTTGTCATGGGGGGTCATAAACAACTTGAAGCCAATTGCTCCCCTCTCTCTCCTGTCTTCCGGGCCAGTGACGAACACGTGAGTGCCCAGCCAGGAAAGTCGTTGGTGTCTTCCCAGCTTTTGGAGTTTTCTGTCAAGAGGAATTAACCCTTATGGTCAAGCCTGATCCGGATTGGTTAAAGACATGTAGGCCTGGGGAGGCGGGGCCTCACAGGGTAGTGCCTGTCCATGCCATTGGCCCGGTTTCTAGAGCACCTAGTCATGGTAAAATCCATTGGCCATAGGCCTGGGATAGGCGGAGTTAATGTGGGCCTAGGAGCTAGGGGTGGAGCCTGTTCCACTGGTGAGCGTTTTCAATAAAGAAAGAGTTTAGTGTGTCTGGGGACCTCGGCTGAGGTACATACAGGTCAACTGACCTGTGGGCAGCCAATCAACATCCTTTGGCGAGCTGCAGTATTGAAGGTATAGTGCACTTGAGTTGTAACACTGGTATTACAGGCCGTGCCTCATAGGAGATTTTAATTTTTATTAGAGTAGGCTGTTTCAATTTTGATTTAAATATGCTAGTTCCAATAAATAAAAAATATTAACGTAATTTTTGTTTAGTTATCTGTACCCTTTTATTAATGACTGTGTTATTCATTCTTGTGATTCTCATTTGCTGTGCTAGAAATTCCCCTGTGTTCTCCATCTTATGAATAGTAAATTCGCTCTAGAATCTCCCGTTCAGTTCCGTAAGACTACAGGTTTAATCCATTAAGAGTCATTTACATTGAGTTCCCTGATTATTGAGTCCCTTCCTTCCTAGGGTCTCAATAATTTTAGACACATTCATTTATGTTTGGAAGGTGGTGGCAGTGTTTTAAATATTTTTATTTTATAATTAGTAATAAATTAATAACCCCTATCCTTGTTATGTCCTCCTCATTTAGTATTCAGTTTATATTCGTGGCCGTCCAGTGAAGGGTCATACTGGACTGTAACAGAGTTAAGCTGGGGTATTGAGCGAAGAGAGAGCCGTTCACAGAGTACAGAGAAGGGTTACAATTGAAAGGTTAAGGGTGATAACAAAAGGGACATTGAGGATTATTACATTAAGAACAGTGGCTGCAATAGTTAAGAGCAGTGGCCGCACGAGTTAAGAACAGTGGCAGTCAGAGTTAAGAACAGCGGCCGCCAAAGTTAAGAACAGTGGCCACCAGAGTTAAGAACAGTGGCTACCAGAGTTAAGAACAGTAGCCACAAGAGTTAAGGACAGAGGACACCAGAGTTAAGAACAACGGACACCAGAGTTAAGAACAGCGGCCGCCAGAGTTAAGAACAGTGGCCGCTAGAGTTAAGACCATTTGCTGCCAGAGATAAGAACAGTGGCTGCTGGAGTTAAGAATAGTGGCCACCAGAGTTAAAAAGAGTGGCCGCCAGAGTTAAGAACATTGGCAGCCGGAGTTAAGAACAGTGGCCACCAGGGGTTAAGAACAGTGGCCGCCAGAGTTAAGAACAGTCGCCGCAAGAGTTAAGAACGGTGGCCGAGAAAGTGAAGAACAGCGGCCGCCAGTGTTAAGAACAGTGCCCGCTAGAAGTAAGAACAGTGGCCGCAATAGTTAAGAACAGTTGCTGCAATAGTTAAGAACAGTGGCCGCAGGAGTTAAGAACAGTGGCAGCCAGAGTTAAGAACAGTGGCCACCAGAGTTAAGAACAGTGGCTGCCAGAGTTAAGAACAGTGGCCACCAAAGTTAAGAACAGTGGCCACCAGAGTTAAGAACAGTGGCTACCGGAGTTAAGAACAGTGGCCAAAAGAGTTAAGAACAGTGGGCGCCAGAGATAAGAATAGTGGCCGCCAGAGTTAAGAGCAGTGGCCACCAGAGTTAAGAACAGTGGCCACTAGAGTTATGAACAGTGGCCGCACGAGTTAAGAACAGTGGCCGCCAGAGTAAAGTACATTGGCTGTCTGAGATAAGATCAGTGGTCACCAGAGTAAGGAACAGTGGTCACGAGAGTAAAGAACAGTGGCGGTCAGATTTGAGAACAGTTGCTGCCAGAGTTAAGAAAAGTGGCTGCAATAGTTAAGAACAGTTGCCGCCAGAGGTAGGAACAGTGGCCGCCAGAGTTAAGAACAGTGGCCAAAGAGTTAAGAACAGTGGCCGCCAGAGTTAGGAACAGTGGCCGCACTAGTTATGAACAGTGGCAGCCAGAATTAAGAACAGTAGCCGCCAGAGTTAAGAACAGAGGCCGCCAGAGTTAGAAAAAGTGGCCGCCAGAGTTAGGAACATTGGCCCCGAGAGTGTAGAACAGTGACCTCCAGAGTTGAGAACAGTGGCCGCTAGAGTGAAGAACATTGGCAACCAGGGTCAAGAATAGTTGCCGACAGAGTTAAGAACAGTTGCCGCAAGAGGGAAGAACAGTGGCCATCCGAGTTAAGAAGAGTTGCTGCCAGAGATAAGAACAGTGGCAGCCAGAATTAAGAACAGTGTCCGCAATAGTTTAGAACAGGAGGTTAACACAGTTGCCACCAGAGAAAAAACCAGTTGCTGCCAGAGATGAGAATAGTGGCCGCCAGAGTTAAGAACAGTGGCCGCAATAGTTATGAACAGAAGGTTAAGAACAGTTGCCACCAGTGAAAAGAACATCGGCTGTCAGTGTTAGGAACAGAGGTCACCAGAGAAAAGAACATTGGAGTCAGAGTTAGGAAAAGTGGCCGCCAGAGTTAACAACAGTGGACGCCAGAGTTAAGAACAGTGGCTGCCAACTGATTTAAGTACAGTGGCCGCAATAGTTAAGAACAGAACCGCCAGGGTTAAGAACAGTTGCCACTTGAATAAAGAACAGTGGATGTCAGAGTTAAAAACAGTGGTTGCCAGAGTTAAGAAAAGTGGCCGCCAGAGTTAAGAACAGTGGCCGCCAAAGTTAAGAACAGTGGCCGCAAGAGTTAAGAACAGTGGCTGCCAGAGTTAAGAACAGTGGCCACCAGAGTTAAGAACAGTGGCTGCTAGAGTTAAGAACAGTGGCCGCCAGAGTTAGGAACAGTGGCCACCAGAGTTAAGAACAGTGGCGTCCAGAGTTAAGAACAGTGACCGCCAGAGTTTAGAACAGTGACCAGTAGAGAAAAGAACAGTGGCTGTAAGAGTTAAGAACAGTGGCCGCAATAGTTAAGAACAGTGGCTGCAATAGTTATCTTGAGATGTTATCTTGATTTTGATTTCGGGGCTTTAGTGTCCCCGCGGCCCGGTCCTCGACCAGGCCTCCACCCCCAGGAAGCAGCCGTGACTGCTGACTAACACCCAGGTACCTATTTTACTGCTAGGTAACAGGGGCATAGGGTGAAAGAAACTCAGCCCATTGTTTCTCGCCGGCGCCTGGAATCGAACCCAGGACCACAGGATAACAAGTCCAGCGTGCTGTCCGCTCGGCCGACCGGCTAGTTAAGAACAGTGGTCGCAAGAGTTAAGAACAGTGGCCAAAATAGTTAAGAACAGTGGCTGCCAGGGTTAAGAACAGTGGCTGCCAGAGTGAGAACAGTTGCCTCCAGACTTGGGAACAGTGGCCGCCAGAGTTAAGAACAGTAGCTGCCAGAGTTAAGAACAGTCGGCGCAAGAGTTAAGAACAGTGGCCCCAGAGTTAAGAACAGCGGCTGCCAGAGTTAAGAACAGTAGCTGCCAGAGTTAAGAACACTGGCCGCCAGAGTTAAGAACAGTGTCCGCCAAAGTTAGGAAAAGTGGCCGCCAGAGTTAAGAGCAGTGGCCGCCAGAGTTAATAACAGTGGCCGCCAGAGTGAAGAACATTGGCCGCCAGAGTTAAGAATAGTAGCTGCCAGAGTTAAGAACAGTCGGCGCCAGAGTTAAGAACAGTGGCCCCAGTGTTAAGAACAGCGGCTGCCAGAGTTAAGAACAGCGGCCGCCAGAGTTAAGAACAGCGGCCGCCCGAGTTAAGAATATTGGCCACCAGAGTTAAGAATAGTGGCCTTCAGAGGTAAGAACAGTGGCCACCAGAGTTAAGAACAGTGGCCGCCAGAGTTAAGAATAGTGGCTACCAGAGTTAAGAACAGTGGCTACCAGAGTTAAGAACAGTGGCCACAAGAGTTAAGAACAGGGGACACCAGAGCAAAGAACAGCGGACACCAGAGTTTAGAACAGCGGCCACCAGAGTTAAGAACAGTGGCCGCTGGAGTTAAGAATAGTTGCCACTAGAGTAAAGAACAGTGGCTGTAAGAGTTAGAACAGTTGCCGCCAGAGTTAAGAACAGTGTCTGCAAGAGTTAAGAACAGTGGCCGAGAGAGTGAAGAACAGTGGCCGCCAGAGTTAGGAACAGAGGCCGCCAGAGGTAAGAACAGTAGCCGCAATAGTTAGGAACAGTGGCTGCAATAGTTATGAACAGTGGTCGCACGAGTTAAGAACAGTGGCCGCCAGAGAAAGAACATCGGCTGTCAGAGATATGAACAGTGGTCACCAGTGTAAAGAACAGTGGCAGTCAGAGTTAAGGACAGTGGCCGCCAGAGTTAAGAACAGTGGTTGCAATAGTTAAGAACAGTTGCCGCCAGAGTTAAGAACAGTGGCTGCAATAGTTAAGAACAGAAGGTTAAGAACAGTTGCCATTAGAGAAAAGAACATCGGCTGTCAGAGTTAAGAACAGAGGTCATCAGAGAAAAGAATATTGGCGGTCAGAGTTAAGAACATTGGCCGACCGAGTTAAGAACAGTGGCCGCCAGAGTTAAGAACAGTGGCCGCCAGAGTTAAGAACAGTGGCCGCCAGAGTTAAGAATAGTTGCTACCAGAGTTAAGAACAGTGGCTACCAGAGTTAAGAACAGTGGCCACAAGAGTTAAGAACAGGGGACACCAGAGCAAAGAACAGCGGACACCAGAGTTAAGAACAGTGGCCCCAGTGTTAAGAACAGCGGATGCCAGAGTTAAGAACAACGGCCGCCAGAGTTAGGAACAGCGGCCGCCCGAGTTAAGCACAACGGCCGCTAGAGTTTAGAACAGCGGCCGTCAGAATTAAGAATATTGGCCACCAGAGTTAAGAATAGTGGCCTTCAGAGGTAAGAACAGTGGCCACCAGAGTTAAGAACAGTGGCCGCCAGAGTTAAGAACAGTGGTTACCAGAGATAAGAATAGTGGCTACCAGAGTTAAGAACAGTGGACACAAGAGTTAAGAACAGGGACACCAGAGCAAAGAACAGCGGACACCAGAGTTAAGAACAGCGGCCGCCAGAGTTAAGAACAGTGGCCACAAGAGTTAAGAACAGAGGACACCAGAGTTAAGAACAGTGGCCGCTGGAGTTAAGAATAGTTGCCACTAGAGTAAAGAACAGTGGCTGTAAGAGTTAAGAACAGTTGCCGCCAGAGTTAAGAACAGTGTCTGCAAGAGTTAAGAACAGTGGCCGAGATAGTGAAGAACAGTGGCCGCCAGAATTAAGAACAGTGGACACCAGAGTTAAGAACAGTGGCTGCCAGAGTTAAGAACAGTTGCCACATGAATTAAGAACAGTGGCCGCCAGAGTTAAGAACAGTAGGCTCCAGAGTTAAGAACAGTGGCCGACAGAGTTAAGGACAATGGCTGCCAGAGTTAAGAAAAGTGTCCGCCAGCGTGCAGAACAGTGGCCGCACGAGTTAAGAACAGTAACCGCCAGAGTTAAGAACAGTAGCCGCCAGAGTTAAGAACAGTTGCCGCCAGAGTTAAGACCATTTGCTGCCAGAGATAAAAACAGTGGCCGCTGGAGTTAAGAATAGTGGCCACCAGAGTTAAAAAGAGTGGCCGCCAGAATTAAGAACATTGGCAGCCAGAGTAAAGAACAGTGGCCGCCAGGGGTTAAGAACAGTGGCCGCCAGAGGTAAGAACAGTGGCCGCAATAGGTAAGAACAGTTGCTGCAATAGTTAAAAATAGTGGCCGCATGAGTTAGGAACAGTGGCCACCAGAGTTAAGAACAGTGGCTGCCAGAGTTAAGAACAGTGGCCACCAGAATTAAGAACAGTGGCCACCAGAGTTAAGAACAGTGGCCGCCAGAGTAAAGAACAGTGGCCAAAATGGTTAAGAACAGTGGCCGCTCTAGATAAGAACAGTGGCCGCCAGAGTTAGGAACAGTGGCCACCCGCCAGAGTTAAGAACAGGAGCTGGAATAGTTAAGAACAGTTGCCGCCACGGTTAAGAACAGTGGCCGCCAGAGTTAAGAACAGTGGCCAAAATAGTTAAGTACACGGGGCCGCCAGAGTTAAGAACAGTGGCCGCCAGAGTTAAGAGCAGTGGCCGCCAGAGTTTAGAACAGTGGGCGCACTAGTTATGAACAGTGGCAGCCAGAATAAGAACAGCAGCTGCCAGAGTTAAGAACAATGGCCGACAGAGTTAGGAAAAGTGTCCGCCAGAATTAGGAACGTGGCCCCTAGAGTTGAGAACAGTGGCCGCTAGAGTGAAGAACATTGGCCGCCAGAGATAAGAACATTGGCCGCCAGAGTGAAGAACAGTGGCCATTAGAGTTAAGAACAGTTGCTGCCAGAGATAAGAACAGTGGACGCCAGAGTTAAGAACAGTGGCGGCAATAGTTAAGAACAGAAAGTATAGCACAGTTGCCACCAGAGAAAAGAACAGTTGCTGCCAGAGATGAGAATAGTGGCCGCCAGAGTTAAGAACAGTGGCCGCAATAGTTATGAACAGAAGGTTTAGAACAGTGGCCACCAGAGATAAGAACATCAGCTGTCAGAGTTAAGAACAGAGGTCACCAGAGAAAAGAACATTGGAGTCACAGTTAAGAACAGTGGCCGCCCGAGTTAAGAACAGTGGCCGCCCGAATTAAGAACAGTGGCCACAGAGTTAAAAACAGAGGACACCAGAGTTAAGAACAGCGGACACTAGCGTTAAGAAAGCGGCCACCAGAGTTAAGAACAGTTGTCGCCTGAGTTAAGACCATTTGCTGCCAGAGATTAGAACAGTGGCCGCTCGAGTTAATAATAGTTGCCACCAGAGTTAAAAAGAGTGGCCGCCAGAGTTAGGAACATTGGCAGCCAGAGATAAGAACAGTTGCCGCCAGGGGTTAAGAACAGAGGCCGCCAGAGTTGAAAACAGTGGCCGCAAGAGTTATGAACGGTGACTGAGAGAGTGATGAACAGTGGCCACCGGAGTTAAGAACAGTGGCCGCCAGAGGTAAGAACAGTGGCCGCAATAGTTAGAACAGTGGGTGCAATAGTTAAGAACAGTGGCTGCACGAGTTAAGAACAGTGGCAGCCAGAGTTAAGAACAGTTTCCACAGAGTTAAGAACAGTGGCTGCCAGAGATAAGAACAGTGGCCACCAGAGATAAAACAGTGGCCGCCAGATTTAAGAACAGTGGCCAAAATAGTTAAGAACAGTGGCCGCCAGAGATAAGGACAGTGGCCGCCAGAGTTAAGAGCAGTGGCCACGAGAGTTAAGAACAGTGGCCACCAGAGTTAAGAACAGCGGCCGCACGAGTTAAGAACAGTGGCCGCCAGAGTAAAGAACATCGGCTGTCAGAGATAAGAACAATGTACACCAGAGTAAAGAACAGTGGTCACGAGAGTAAGAACAGTGGCCGCAAGAGTTAAGAACAAGTGGCTGCCAAGTTGAAGAACATTGGCAACCAGGGTCAAGATACTTTCCGACAGAGTTAAGAACAATTGCCGCCAGAATGAAGAAAAGTCGCCATCAGAGTTGAAAACAGTTGCTGCCAAAGTTACGAACAGTGGCCGCCAGAGTTAAGAACAGTGGCAACCAGAGTTAAGACAGTGGCCGCCAGAGTTAAGAACAGTGGCAGCCCGAGTTAAGAACAGTGGCCGCAATAGTTAAGAACAGTGGCCTGCAGAGTTAAGAACAGTGGACGCCAGAGTTAAGAACAGTGGCCGTCAGAGTTAAGAACAGTGGCGGCAATAGTTAAGAACAGTGGCCGGCAGAGTTAAGAACCGTAGGCTCCAGAGTTAAGAACTGTGGCCACCAGAATTAAGAACAGTGGCCGCCAGAGTAAAGAACATCGGCTGTCAAGATAAGAACAGTGGTCACCAGAGTAAAGAACTGTGGCGGTCAGAGTTAAGAACAGAACCGCCAAGGTTAAGAACAGAACCGCCAAGGTTAAGAACAGAACCGCCAAGGTTAAGAACAGTTTGCCACTTGAATAAAGAACAGTGGCTGCCAGAGTTAAAAACAGTGGTCGCCAGAGTTAAGAACAGTGGCCGCCAGAGTTAGGAACAGTGGCTGCCAGAGTTAGGAACAGTGGCCGCCAAAGTTAAGAACAATGGCCTCTAGAGTTAAGAACAGTGGCAGCCAGAGTTTAAGAACAGTGGCCATTAGAGTTAAGAACAGTTGCTGCCAAAGTTACGAACAGTGGCCGCCAGAGTTAAAAACAGTGGCAACCAAAGTTAAGAACAGTGGCGTTCAGAGTTAAGAACAGTTGCCGCCAGAGTTAAGAACAGTGTCCGCAAGAGTTAAGAACGGTGGCCGAGAGAGTGAAGAACAGTGGCCGCCAGAGTTAGGAACAGTGGCCGCCAGAGGTAAGAACAGTGGCCGCAATAGTTAGGAACAGTGGCTGCAATAGTTATGAACAGTGCTCGCACGAGTTAAGAACAGTGGCCGCCAGAGTAAAGAACATCGGCTGTCAGAGATAAGAACAGTGGTTACCAGTGTAAGAACAGTGGCGGTCAGAGTTAAGGACAGTGGCCACCAGAGTTAAGAACAGTGGTTGCAATAGTTAAGAACAGTTGCCGCCAGAGTTAAGAACAGTGGCCGCAATAGTTAAGAACAGAAGGTTAAGAACAGTTTGCCATTAGAGAAAAGAACATCGGCTGTCAGAGTTAAGAACAGAGGTCATCAGAGAAAAGAATATTGGCGGTCAGAGTTAAGAACATTGGCCGCCAGAGTTAAGAACATTGGCCGACCGAGTTAAGAACAGTGGCCGCCAGAGTTAAGAACAGTGGCCGCAGGAGTTAAGAACAGTGGCCGCCAGAGTTAAGAACAGTAGGCTCCAGAGTTAAGAACAGTGGCCGCCTAAATTAAGAACAGTGTCCGCAATAGTTAAGAACAGAACTGTCAAGGTTAAGAACAGTTGGCACTTGAATAAAGAACAGTGGCTGTCAGAGTTAAAAACAGTGGCTGCCAGAGTTAAGAACAGTTGCCGCCAGAGTTAAGAACATTGGCCTTCAGAGTTGAGAACAGTGGCCGCCAGAGTTAAGAACAATTGCCGCCAGAGTTAAGATCAGTGGCCTCCAGAGTTGAGAACAGTGGCCGCCAGAGTAAAGAACATTGGCCGCCAAAGTTAAGAACAGTGGCCGCCAGAGTTAAGAACAGTGACAACCAATATGAAGAACAGTGGCCGTCAAAGTGAAGAACATTGGCCACCAGGGTCAAGAACAGTTTCCGCTAGAATTAAAAACAGTTGCCGCCAGAGCCAAGAACATGGCCATCAGAATTTAGAACAGTGACTGCCAGAGATAAGAACATTGGCCGCAATAGTTAAGAACAGAGTGTTAAGAACAGTTGCCACCAGAGAAAAGAACATCGGCTGTCAGAGTTACGGAGCTCTCATTCGGGTACACTGAATTTGTTGTTCAGTGTCAACCCTTATTTTTGACTAGTTGTATATGAAAAGGGCTGCAGTTGTTCTAAGTTTCGGTACTGTAACCTAAATAGTAAGGGAGATTTTAATTTTTTTATTTTTTTCTACGAATTTTATACATTTTCAAGTGTAAGTTTACATGCACACCTTTCAATATAATCATTCTATGACACTTTTCTGATACATTAATATATAATAAAGGTTCTCTTGAAAGGGCTTTTCCAAACGTCTATAGTTTTCCCTAATACAAGTAGTCTAAGTTCGCCCCCAAAATTATGCAAATAAATCATGTTTATTGCTATTATATAGTAAATAATGAACTCAGGATAAAACGCTTTCTTACGAATTTAGAGACATAAAATTTACATATAATGTGTAAGTTTATGTAAATTGAATAAAAAAAGAAAGAGATATTCATTTTCAAGTATCATAAACATTCAAGTAAGTAAAAAATAAAGTCTAAGGTGTTGCCCTCTGTGGCTGAGGTTGACATCAACCAATTTCCTCCAAAATTGGCACCCTTACAGATAGGCATACGTGCAGTCAGGTGTATAAGCTTCATGCAAATCGCCCTATAAACAAAAGAGATAAAATTAAAAAAAATAAGTAAAATTTGCCTTTTTTTTAACTAAATTTTTTTTTAATAAAACTAATTAATAATTTGTTTTCATATATGCTATTGTATTAGCTGAGAGTCATAGACATGATTTCAGTTGACATTTTTGTTTGATAAATCGTTTTTGACCATTTCGGAAATTTTTTGACACATAATTCAATATTTTTTTTCTCCCTTCCTATTTAATGCTACGATGCTGAGACTTGGACCAAATTAAACCCTTTTTATATACAACTTGTCAAAAAAGTTTGATTGAAATCGAACGAGTTTTTCATTTATTGTATATTTTTGGGAGAAACGAACAGTGGTCACCAGAGTAAAGAACATTGGCGGTCAGAGTTAAGAACAGTTTCCGCCAGAGTTAAAAACAGTGCCCGCATTAGTTAAGAACAGCGGCCGCCAAGTAAAGAACAGTGGCCGCCACAGTTAAGAACAGTGGCCGCCTGAGTGAAGAACAGTGGCCACCAGAGTAAAGAACATTGGCCGCAAGAGTTAAGAACAGGAGCCTCCAGAGATAAGTACCGTGGCCGCCAGAGATAAGAACAATGGTCGAAAGAGGTAAGAACAATGGTCGAAAGAGGTAAGAACAGTGGTCGCCAGAGTTAAGAACAGTGGCAACCAAAGTAAAGAACAGGTGCCACCAGAGTTAAGAACAGTGACCATCAGAGTTAAGAACAGTGACCATCAGAGTTAAGAACAGTGGCTGCCATAGTTAAGAACAGTGGCAGTTATAGTTAAGAACAGAACCGCAAAGGTTAAGAACAGTTGCCACCAGAGAAAAGAACATTGGCTGTCAGAGTTAAAAACAGTAGTCACCAGAGTAAAGAACATTGGCAGTCAGAGTTAAGAACAGTTTCCGCAAGAGTTAAAAACAGTGGCCGCATTAGTTAAGAACAGTGGCCGCCTGAGTTAAGATCAGTGGCCGCCAAATTTAAAACAGTGGCCGCCAGACTTAAGAACAGTGGCCTCCAGAGTTGAGAACAGTGGCGGCCAGAGTTAAGAACAGTGGCCGCCACAGTTAAGAACAGTGGCCGCCACAGTTAAGAACAGTGGCCGCCAGAGTTAAAAACAGTGGCCGCCAGAGTGAAGAACATGGTCGCCAGAGTGACGAACAGTGGCAGCCACAGTTAAGAGCAGTGGCCGCCAGAGTTAATAACAGTGGCCGCCAGAGTTAAGAACAGTGGCCTCCAGAGTTAAGAAAAGTGGCGGTCATAGTTAAGAACAGTTGCCGCGATAGTTAAGAACAGAACCGCCGCGGTTAAGAACAGTGGCCACCAGAGTTAGGAACAGTGGCCATCATAGTTATGAACAGTGGCCGCCATAGTTAAAAACAGTGGTCACTAAAGTTAAGAAAAGTGGACACCAGATTCATGAACAGTGGCCACCAGAGTTAA
>NW_025574452.1:0-37069 GCF_020424385.1 Procambarus clarkii | reverse complement strand
CCCCTCATCAGTATACACACCCCCTCAGCATTATACACCCCCATCAGCATTATACACCCCCCTCAGCATTATACATCCCCCCTGAGCAGTATACACCCCCTCAGCATTATACACCCCCTCAGCATTATACACCCCCTCAGCATTATACACACCCCTCATCATTATACACCCCCTCAGCATTATACACCCCCTCAGCATTATACACCCCCTCAGCATTATACACCCCCTCAGCATTATACACCCCCCTCAGCATTATACACCCCCCTCAGCATTATACACCCCCCTCATCATTATACACCCCCCTCATCATTATACACCCCCCTCAGCATTATACACCCCCCTCAGCATTATACACCCCCTCAGCATTATATACCCCCCTCATCATTATACACCCCCTCAGCATTATACACCCCCTCAGCATTATACACCCCCTCAGCATTATACACCCCCTCAGCATTATACACCCCCTCAGCATTATACACCCCCTCAGCATTATACACCCCCTCAGCATTATACACCCCCTCAGCATTATGCGCCCCCCTCATCATTATACACCCCTCAGCATTATACACCCCCTCAGCATTATACACCCCCTCAGCATTATACAGTGTACACACATGGTATATTATCACAGGCAAGCCGTTTCCAATATATTTTATGCCCCGTTCAGGACACTTTATCAAATCTTGGAATAAAATTAGGAAAATTGAGTTCCGCTGCAGTGAATGGGATGTGAGCTACACTGTGTTTATATCTCTCTCTCGCTCTCTCTAGCTCTCTAGCTCTCTCTCTCTCTAGCTCTCTCTCTCTCTCTCTCGCTCTCTAGCTCTCTTTATCTCTCTCTAGCTCTCTCTCTCTCTCTCTAGCTCTCTCTCTCTCTAGCTCTCAAGTTCTCTAGCTCTCTCACTCTAGCTCTCTAGCTCTCTCTCTCTCTAGCTCTCTCTTTCTCTCTAGCTCTCTCTCTCTCTAGCTCTCTAGCTATCTCTCTCTAGCTCTCTCTCTCTCTAGCTCTCTAGCTCTCTCTTTCTAGCTCTCTCTTTCTAGCTCTCAAGTTCTCTAGCTCTCTCACTCTAGCTCTCTAGCTCTCTAGCTCTCTCTCTCTAGCTCTCTCTCTCTCTCTCTCTCTCTCTCTCTCTCTCTCTCTCTCTCTCTCTCTCTCTCTCTCTCTCTCTCTCTCTCTCTCTCTCTCTCTCTCTCTCTCTCTCTCTCTCTCTCTCTCTCTACCTTAACCCACCGATGTTTGTGATTACAGAGCGAGGGAAGAGTGAGTTGAAATTGGGTGAGTGAGTTGAAATTGGGTGAGTGAGTGATGTGGTGACCGGGCGGGGGGGGGGGGGGGGGTACATAATGTTGGTTGTGGCACAGCATCTATTACCACCTGTCTGGTGGCACAGAGGCGTCTGTGTGGTGGTGCCCCTGGTGGTGATCTGGTGAAGTGTATAACCAGATGCCAGCCTTCCCCTCCTCTCTCCCACCCACCTCCCCTCATAGGTCAACCATACACGTGTATGGTTGACACTATACATTACCCTGAGGGTGCGAGGATAGGGGGGAGGGGTTATTCGTCCTGTGGCTGGTGTATGGCGCTGTGTTCAACTCACTGTGAACAGTGTACTGTTGCCTGGTTGCTCGCAGCCAAAGATAGAGTATCACACAATTTGCTTCTGGCCTCAGGCATGATGCCTCGTCCTCTCTCTCTCTCCACACACACACACACACACACACACACACACACACACACACACACACACACACACACACAGCGGGACCAGAGAGCCGAAGCTCAACCCCCGCAAGCACAACTATTTAGCTAACACCTGCATTCTCTTCCTGCACGTGTATGTGAGAGTGGGCGTGCATGGGCGGCGCGTGCGTGCATACGCACGTCCATACCACGCATGCAACCGTTTGTCTACAGCGTTAACAGAAGCGGCTACAGAGACACAAACGGCACAAACTCTACCGTTCTCTCTCTCTTCCTCAAGACCCTGACACATTGTCTCCATTCCCACTATTACATGTCCTTATTATACTTGTATCCTCTGCTGAGGAAAATGCATTATTTTGCGGTGTTATCTTGAGATGATGATTTGATTTGAGGTTATCTTGAGATGATTTCGGGGCTTTTTAGTGTCCCCGCGGCCCGGTCCTCTACCAGGCCTCCACCCTGTTGGTAACAGTTCTGGCGGCCTGTTGCTCCCTTCACGGTAACACTGTCGAAGGAATTGGCAGCCTGAATATTTTCTTCGGCCGAAGGAAATCGCATTATCTTGGTGGGTAAGGGGGCGGAGAGGGAAGCGGTAAGAGGGTGGTTGACACAATGGGGGGAGGGGAGGAATAAGGGGGGGGTAAATGGTGATTCGCGGAGGAAAATATATGCAAATGATGAATATTTTCTGCTGTGGTGGAGAGGACGGAGCGGGCTAGACATCTCCACTGGCCGATATTCGAAGGGTTTTTTGGGGGGACGATAATTGTCTGCAGGAAGATGTTGAATTAAATGGTCTTAATTGGCGTTATAGACCCTGTTTGAAGATGTAAGAGGAAGAGTGAGGGGAGGAATGAGGGGAAGGAGTGAGGGGGAAGAAGGTGAGGGAGAAGAGTAAAGGGAAGAGTGAGGAGAAAGAGTGAGGGGGAGGAGTGAGGGGGAGGAGTGAGGGGGAGGAGTGAGGGAAAAGCGTGAGGGGAAAGAGTGAGGGGGAGGAGTGAAGGGGAAGAGTTAGGGGGAGGAGTGATGGGGAGGAGTGAGGGGGAAGAGTGAGGGGAAGCGTGAGGGGGAGGAGTGAGGGGAAAGAGTGAGGGGGAAGAGTGAGGGGGAAGAGTGAGGGGGAAGAGTCAGGAGGAAGAGTGAGGGGGAAGAGAGAGGGAACAAAATACAAAAATATCCAGAGAGAAACAGGAGAAATGAGATAAACATCGCCAACACATAATAACAGTTAACAACATTATAACTGAAGTTATCAATCAGAAAGAAGCGAAGATGCTATAGAAACGGACAAGAAAAAGGAAGTGAATGGAAGGAAATATAAGAGAAAACACAACTATAAATAGAAAGAAAGGATTATCCCTGTTATCTTCATCTCCCCCTTAAGCTTCCCTATCCATTCTTCTGATCAAAATAAAGCTGAAGAGAAAGGGATATAGTGAAGGAGGAAGGAAGACTAGATGATTGGAAGGGGATTAGCAGAGACAATAGAAGGGGGAAGGGATGGTGCCATTAACATGGATGCCACCGTTAGAGGGCCGGAAGCTGCCAGGGAGTGCCAGTTGCATCCTCTGCAGATACAAATAGTAAACACACACACATACACACACACACACACACACACACACACACACACACACACACACACACACACACACACACACACACACACACACACACACACACACACACACACACGCACACACACGCACACACACACATACACAGTGTACTTGAGAGCGTTGTATCGCATAAATGATTGCCAGCAACGCGTTTTTTTTTCACGTAGTCTATGAGGCCGAATATCTTACAAGTCGCGATCATGTCCCACCTGAGTCTTCAACCTATTCGATATATCACCCTGCCCGTGTACATGAAAGATATATATATATATATATATATATATATATATATATATATATATATATATATATATATATATATATATATATATATATATATATACTAATGATACCTGCTGCAAAAACATAGGTCTTGCACATTTTAATGAAACCATTTGACGTTTAAAAAGGACAGGTTTAAAACATAAAAAATACTCAGATATATATACCCAAATCGCTGGCCTCCAACGATACGGATATTCCAGAACAAAAAAAATAAAGTATGCAGCAAGATTGGCAATTTAATGTTGTATTATCTGGGAGCGGCAGTCATTACCTACCGAACAATCATCGTTAGACAACAGTCAAATAATCAACGCATTTTAATCAGTGATGCCCATGTTAAAAGCAAACATTTCAACAAAAGAATTACTTTTTTTGGTTTGCGCTTTTGTCGAAGTAATAATAATAATAACTCATCGCATAGGTTCGAGCCTTCATCAGGGCTCCAGTGGATTTGCTCTCAAATATATCACGTTATTGCAATGTATATGTATAATAATAATAATAATAATATTAATATACGTATTATTATACTAATAATAATAATAGAATATCTTCATTGCTATTGGAAATAATAGCAATAAAGATATGGAGTGAAAAATGTAAGATATTTATATGGAGTGCTGAAGGTGGCAACCGCAGCTGTGTCAATATTAAAAACTGGCAGCTGGCTTTATAGATACCTGACAGCTGGCCTGGCTTTATAGAGGCCTGTCAGCTGGCCTGGCTTCATAGATACCTGACAGCTGGCGTGGCTTTATGGAGACCTGACAGCTGGCCTGGCTTTATAGAGACCTGACAGATAGCCTGGCTTTATAGAGCCCGGACAACTGGCAGCTGGCTTTATAGACCTGACAGCTGGCCTGGCTTTATACAGACCTGACAGCTGGCCTGGCTTTATAGAGACCTGACAGATAGCCTGGCTTTATAGAGCCACCTGACAGCTGCCCTGGCTTTATAGAGCCACCTAACAGCTGGCCTGGCTTTATAGAGACCTGACAGATAGCCTGGCTTTATAGAGCCACCTGACAGCTGCCCTGGCTTTATAGAGCCACCTAACAGCTGGCCTGGCTTTATATAGACCTGACAGCTGGCCTGGCTTTATAGAGACCTGACAGCTGGCCTGGCTTTATAGAGACCTGACAGATAGCCTGGCTTTATAGAGCCACCTGACAGCTGGCCTGGCTTTATAAACCCACCTGACAGCTGGCCTGGCTTTATAGAGACCTGACAGCTGGCCTGGCTTTATATAGACCTGACAGCTGGCCTGGCTTTATATAGACCTGACAGCTGGCCTGGCTTTATATAGACCTGACGGCTGCCCTGGCTTTATATAGACCTGACAGCTGGCCTGGCTTTAGAGAGACCTGACAGCTGGCCTGGCTTTATAAACCAACCTGACAGCTGGCCTGGCTTTATAGAGCCACCTAACAGCTGGCCTGGCTTTATAAACCCACCTGACAGCTGGCCTGGCTTTATATCGGGTGGACGTCCTCTAATCTGGGTAACCAGGATGAGCGTAGTCAGTACAATTTTTCATTATTTGTTTTTTTTATCTCTGGGACAAAAATTGGTGGAAAACATTGGTGTGGAATGCTTGAGCAAGACCTTGTCTGTGTTTGATTTTGAATAGAGAAGTTTTTTGTTTTTACTGTTGGTGTATTGACTTTCTCTGACACACGTGTAAGGGGGGGTGGGGGGAGAGAGGGGGGGGAGGGAGGGGAGGGAGGGAGAGAGAGAGAGAGAGAGAGAGAGAGAGAGAGAGAGAGAGAGAGAGGAGAGAGAGAGGGGGGGGAGAGAGAGGGGGGGGGGGAGATCGTGGGGAAAGGAGCAGAAGTAAGTTGTTTGATTGTTAATGGTCAGTGCTCTTGTGTGTTTTAGCCCCTGCCCCCCCCCCCCTTCTCCCCTCCCCCTCTCTTCCTTGGAGGCCCCCCCTCTCACTCTCTATTGCCTCTCTCTCTCTCTCTCTCTCTCTCTCTCTCTCTCTCTCTCTCTCTCTCTCTCTCTCTCTCTCTCTCTCTCTCTCTCTCTCTCTTCATCTCGCGTCCACAGCATCATTTAAATGCCAAGATGGCGGCGCCTCCTCCACGCTGCAAACGACACCAAAAATTTTGGCCGCGGGAATTGGCTTTTGGGCGGAAAGTGTAATTAAGCTTCAAGCGACTCTATAATTTGGTAGCCGCGCCGGAGTCGCCATATGTATATATGTATATATATATGCATATATACATGTGTATATAAATATGAGTAAAGTAGGTGGTTTGGGAGGAAGGAGAAGGGGGAGGGAGGGAGGGAGGGAAGAGCCTTTGGAGTTCCAGTAATGGGAACGTCCGGTCTTGCTGGGATGCCCTTTCTTGAAGGCTGTTCTGCTTTTGTTTATGCCTTTTCGCTTTTTTGGAGCTTTTGTTTATGTTTTTTCGCCGTTTTTTTATTTTTGTTTATGTCTTTTCGCCGTTTTTTTACTTCTGTTTATGCCTTTTCGCCGTTTTTTTTACTTTTGTTTATGCCTTTTTTAAGTCTTTTCGTTTATTTTTAGTTTATTGTTATTTTTGTTTTTTACAACGTAATTGTCAACGTATTTTTAGTTATCATAATTTTGTAACTGTTTTGACAACGACAACTTTTCAATCATGGAACGCTGCTGATGTTTCTCTATGGCCACAGAGGCCCATCCCCTCCGGTTTGGTTCTCTAGCTCCCTCTGGTCTCTCGCTAGACTGTCGGACTCCAGAATACTACGATCGTAAACTGGACATTCAATCATGGCGCCATCGCCTTTAGGTGGTTCCCAGTCCCCCCCTCCCCCCCTTCAATCAGCCGTATTCTCAAACGCGACTCACATAAGCCGCGGGTCTCAACAGATTCATTTATCAAGCTAAGCCTTTCTAGTCACCCTTTTTTTTAAATTATGTTTAGGTCTCATTTGATTCCAGGCCTTTATCCACAAGAAAAATTCAGGGCTTTATCCATAAAAAGATTCCAGGGCTTTATCCACAAAAAGATTTCAGGACTTTATCCACAAACAAATTTGTAAATCGTTACACATTTGAGTTGGACTGAACAGATGTTCAGCTGTTCAAACCAATCTTAAATGCATTAGAAATGTTGAAGTGATGTAATGTGATGGAATGAGCGTTCAATCCCATGAAATTGCATTCATATTTTCTCATAGACACATGCCATTATTGTTATTTCAATGAAGGATTAAACAAAAATAGTTTTTTGGGGGGCGAGGAGGGGGTTGGGGGGGGGGGCGAGGTAGGGTTGTAGGAGAAAGAGAAGTGAGAGTGGAGAAGTGTGAGGGAGAGCGAGGAGATGAGGAAGAGGAAATACATAAATTTTGAGAATGAGTGCACATCAAAATGAGCGAGTGAAAGCCGGAGATAGAGAATAGGCTGACACAAATAAGTAGACACAGGCAGGCAGGTAGGCAGGCAGGCAGGTAGGCAGGCAGGCAGGCAGGCAGGTAGGCAGGCAGGCAGGCAGGCAGGTAGGCAGGCAGGCAGGCAAGCATACGTCGGCAGGCAGGAAAGCAAACACAGCCAAGAAAGACGACACAAGCACAGTCGTTTGGAAAGCGAAGCGACACACACCCACACATACAATGTTCTACCTGAACAAAATATGTCTACACACTTCATATTGAATATACCCCAACATATCCCAGCTACCTTCATCCCCTACGGTCATAACACTTCCGGTACCTAGACTACGCTTGACCAATCCTGTCCCATCCACCCGTTTTGTTCAATAAACTTTTAATGTTTTTTTTCTGGCGCTGATTGGTACTACTAGAGTGATTGTGCCTCTGACAATCTTTCAAGTGTCCTGTGACGGACACACAATTCATCCCAAGTGCTTCCCGACGTTTTTAATATCCAAGATGATGATTTACAATCGGGTTGAGGTGAAAAGGAACAAGGAACTGTATTGAGATGCTAGCCAAAGACCAATGTGGATGGAGGACGGTGTGGAAGGAAGAAGAAGAAGAAGAAATTTAGTGTGGAAGAGAGAAAGGAATTAGCCGAAAGTATGCTGAAAAAACCAAGCAAGAAGAGAAAGCTCCACTCCACTGAGAGAGAGGGTGGTTGGTCAGCCTCTGGTAGGGAAGGTCGTTCTGTCCACCACGAAAAAACTTTTTATCTACGAGGTTAAGGGGAAATGATTGCATTCTCCAACGATTCGATACAGACGAACATATAAGATGTTTAACAGCATCATCAGCTATACAGGATGGTGAAGAGAAGCCATCATCTTCGCTGCAGACTTAAAAGTTAGCAACTGCCATTGCTGACGACATCAGGAGACGCCTGGACGGACGCAACCTTCCAGCTAATGAATCAAGGAAACACTCCCCAAGTTAGCGCTTGAGTCCAACTACTTCTGATTAGCAGAAATTTGCGATTGCCGGAGCTGGGAGGTAAACATGCCAGCTGCTGCTGCTGCTGCTGCTGCTGCTGCTGCTGCTGCTGCTGCTGCTGCTGCTGCTGCTGCTGCTGCTGCTGCTGCTTGGCGGGTTTCAAAAGCGATAAATTTACCCTCGTGTGACATCCACATTTCTGATGTGAATTGTCGAAGAAAAATAATTATATTACAACGCAATTAAATAAGATATTGTGTGGCAGAAGATAGATGGAGTAGCAGACACTGATGGAGTAGAAGAGTCAGATGGAGAAGAGATTGTATACTGGTGGTATTGTATAATATCCACTGTATAATATTCAGTGAGTGAATTGTATAATATGCTGTGAGTGCAGCATATAATAGTCAGTGAGAGTATTGTATAATATCCTGTGAGTGCAGTGCATAATATTCATTGAGTGTATTGTATAATCCTTAGATTGTAAGAATTCTCTTACCGGTGGAGGGCATTTACTGTAATAGGAAATTGCTATTACATTTATAATTTTTTTACTTTCGATATTAATATCTCCTACAGGATGGTGTTAAAAAAAATAGGTTATGGATTTTATCACTAGTAAAAGACTGGCGGTGATGGTGAGAGCCTGTTCGAGCAGGCTGTTATAGTCTACCTGAAGTATTCCTCACTCAAGAGATGAAGGCACCAGTTGACTTGACAGCATCCTTCCTGAAATCTATATAAGAAGGAAGCCACTGTGGCTCATCTTGATGAGTTGAAGCACCTGATGAATGGGGGGGAAACTGTATAACATTTAAATTCCAACTAATGGAATGGCCTGCAAGAATCATCAATGATATTTCCATTAGAAATTTTCCCCTAACTTTTTTTTTTCCCTTCATGCCAGTGTTAGGGCGGAGGAAGAGGGTATCAACCTTGCAACTGAGGTATGATGACTGGTTGGTATGATCATGTTAGGGACATCCAAAATACCTTGTCTTTTGGCATAACCTCTGGGGAGATGCTGGATGTCCCAGAGATGGCTGGACACACCAGATCAGACCTCATAAAATCATTAAGAGGAATAAGAAATAGTAAGTGTGTGGTCTGGTAATTCCAGCGCCATTTATGAGTCTGCACTCCAACCCCCCTAATATTGGACGCTACGTAGACAACGCCATCTATTGGTGGTGGCGTGACTACGGCAAATGGCTCTGGTGTCCTGCCTTGGCTAGACAGAGAGGCCGTTGTGGTGACCTCTGGTGAGGTGGTGGGTCAAGAGCAGCGCCAACTAGGTGGTGCTACGTGCATAATGTCAACTCCCCAGTGAGTGTTACCTCCTGGTTTCCCCCAGAGTACCGTCCTGTTAACTGATAGACTGAGACGTTTCATGTCCACAGAGGTGACGTGTGGAAGCAGTTGTACTGAGGAGGGCAGTTTACCTTGGGCAGTCCACGTTCTCTAAACTTGGTCCTGGAAGATGACTAAGTAAGTCGCCGCCGATCTGAAGCGGTTAGTTAGCTGCAGATTACGTAGTTGTTGGAGGAGATCGGCGTACCCCGGGACTTGCTTAAGAGAGAAATGGACGACAGTGAAGTGCCTGCTGTGAAGAGCTGCTAGCCCGGTCACTAGAGGCTTCTGTCAGTAGTTCGTTACCCCTGTAGTCGTTGTTTTGTGACCCCGATCAGCGTGTGGCTGAAGTCTTCTGCCAGCGTGTGACTGGAGAGCGATAGTGGGGTATAGGCACCTAGTGATACTGTGTCGGTGGGCTAGCCCACGTAAAAGGTGAACTCGCCAGTGTTTCCCAATAAGAGTGGACGAGGTACTGGGTAGTGGAAACACTGGGGCTGTCTAACACTGCATGTGAGCGCCAGGTGTCGTGAGTGAAAGCGACATCAATGTACATTAGTGTAGTTATAACCTATTTATTATAATTTAAGGGTTTAAGTGTATATATATATTGGTAAAGGGAATAGTGTTTTGTTCGTCTCCCCTACCCCCTTTGTCTCTATTGTACTCTCTAGCCAATTCTTGAAAACGTACTACCAACTTGGGGTCGAATACACTTAGAGGTTTACATATCAAGAACCTGGTTACTGGTCCATAGTGACCTTAACAGATGATATTGATTCCGACGTTACTACAGGTTTCTGTGAGACGTATACCCCCTTCCTCCCCCCCTTCCTTGGCCCCTAATGTTAAACACCTAGGACCAGATTCACGAAGCAGTTACACAAGTAATTACGAACGTGTACATCTTTCCTCAATCTCTGACGGCTTTGGTTACATTTATTAAACAGTTTACAAGCATGAAAACTTGCCAATCAACTGTTGTTATTGTTATAAACAGCCTCGTGGTGCTTCGGGGCTCATTAACTGTTTAGTAATTGTAAACAAAGCCGCCAAAGATTGAGAAAAGATGTACAGGTTCGTAAGTACTTGCGTAACTGCTTTGTGAATTCTGGCCCCTACCCACTACAACCCCCCCCCCCATCTCCTATAATGACTGAGAAATGAGTGAGGAAGCCAAACAATGTTAGTTATCACAGCCCCTTTTAACATCTACACTGGCACTCTTACACTTGAAAACTGGAAACTGTGTCTGTCCTGTAGACTCTAGTGTGGAACATCACCATTTGCTTTAAGTAATTCTGCATTTCTTTCCGTTCCACTGAAGTGCTGAGCATCTGACGTACCGTGATCTATCTTGAGGTTATCTTGAGATGATTTCGGGGCTTTAGTGTCCCCGCGGCCCGGTCCTCGACCAGGCCTCCACCCCCAGGAAGCAGCCCGTGACAGCTGACTAACTCCCAGGTACCTATTTGCTGCTAGGTAACAGGGGCATTCAGGGTGAAAGAAAGTTTGCCCATTTGTTTCTGCCTCGTGCGGGAATCGAACCCGCGCCACAGAATCACGAGTCCTGCGCGCTATCCACCAGGCTACGAGGACCCGAGTCCTCGTAGCCACAGTCTTTGCCCTAAATCACTATTAAACAAAGTACTTGACTATAAACTAGTTTCCTTTCCTGCTGACGAAGTAGGCATCTATATGCATCCTATATCACATCCTATATGCACACAACGCTGGATACTCTATACAGAACGCTATTTAGTTCGTGACACACGGCAGTCGACAAAGGTTGAACACACCACCACACATTTTAGAGAATTGCTAAATAGAACCGTATGCCCTGTAATAGATAGATATCTACACCTGTTTATCAACTAAGCCAAGTATCTGTGAGATCGAAATCTTCTCAAAATCTTTCCCAAAAAATGGGATAAATTAAGGTGCTGTTTTTAGGCCTTAAATATTTGCTGTCCATTTTGTTTCCTCGTTGAAAGACAAGAATAGATGAAAAAAAGAAAGAAAGACAAGAAAGACGTTGAAAGAAAGAAAGAATAGCAAACACAACTTGCTGTCGTATAGACAGGACTATATATCGGCGTATAGTATATCGGGAGAAAGCACTAAGCCATTACGAATGTACAGCACTGGAAACGGATATGAGGATAAGGATTTGGGATAGGAGGTAGGGAGGAAAGGAATGGTAGACTTGGACAGTCGGGGATTGAACGGCGACCTGCAAGAAGCGAAACCGTCGCTCTACCGTCCAGTCAAAGTAGTTTGGCCCTAAGGCTATTATTTTATAATTTTTTTTAGCTAAGTAATGGGAGTATAAATTCAGTTTTTCGACGTATTAAGGATAAATATTGTCGGGTGGAAATGTTAATAATATAGAAAATACGGATTCTGAATCAATTTTTTTTGTATTGTGTGAAAATTTTATTTGGCGATATAAAATTTTCGCCGAAAGCTCCGAGTAAGTGTAACTTGGAGTCGAAACTTGACTGAGAAGTGAATTTTTTTCTAGCGTGAAAAGCTAACATCAGCGCCTCCAAAGTTTCCTGATAAATTAACAACATGTTAAAAATAGTCCAGCAAAGGATCGCATTTAATGAACGAGAATTTTACATATATTTTTTTTTTATTTTTTATGGAGAGTAAAAAATTAATTTTACAAGTTTTCGCTGTTGTTGAAGAGTTTTTTTTTTAAGAGTTGGCGAACTCTCTCTTGAGAGGCGCGACGTAGAGAAGGCTAACCAAAAGTGCTATGATCAAAGACAAGAGCTGGGGAACAATTTTGAGTAACTGTGCCAAGTTGGCGACGCTTCGGCCAGATACGTGGGGGCAAGTTTACATCTCTCCAAGCACGGGAGGCTAAGTTTATGTACCCGAGGCCGGGCCCCAAGCTTAATAGCTTGGTCTAAGTTTTTTCTCCCGAGATTTTTAGATGTGGGGGCAATTGTTTAGTGGGTAAGGGGGGTATAGGGCTGTAGTGCCAGGGATGATACCTGGTTGATACCTGGTTGATGGGGTTCTGGGAGTTCTTCTACTCCCCCAAGCCCGGCCCGAGGCCAGGCTTGACTTGTGAGAGTTTGGTCCACTAGATGTGGGCTTATATGAGATGAGATGTGGGCTTATATCAAGAAACATTTAGATAAGTTCTTGCAAGAAGTGCCGGACCAACCGAGTTGTAGTGGATATATGTGGGCCTGCGGGCCTCTCCAAGCAACAGCCTATTGGACCCGCTGTCTGCTGACGATGGGAGACCCGCTGTCTGCTGACGATGGAAGACCCGCTGTCTGCTGACGATGGAAGACCCGCTGTCTGCTGACGATGGAAGACCCGCTGTCTGCTGACGATGGGAGACCCGCTGTCTGCTGACGATGGGAGACCTGCTGTCTGCTGACGATGGAAGACTCGCCGTCTGCTGACGATGGGAGACCCGCTGTCTGCTGACGATGGGAGACCCGCTGTCTGCTGACGATGGGAGACCCGCTGTGTGCTGACGATGGAGACCCGCTGTCTGCTGACGATGGGAGACCCGCTGTCTGCTGACGATGGAGACCCGCTGTCTGCTCTGAGTTTTCACAAGGAATGTCTGATAAAGCCTTTGTGATATCCATATGCAGCATTATACATGGGGTGGGTGTGTTGATTATAAACTAAGTCAATTATACTAGTGCTTGTCCGCCTTTAATAAGAACATAAGAATGTAGGTCACTGCAAAAGTTCTATTGGCCCATACGAGGCAGCTCCTAATTTACATCTCGCCCAATCTCATTCATATACATGTCTACCCTACGCTTGAAACAACCAAGGGTTCCTGCTTCTATTATATTACGCGGTAATTGGTTTCTCAAATCAACAACCCTGTTACCGAACCAGTGTAAAAAGGACTTAAAAGAAAGAAAGAAAAAATAAGACTGGTGAAACCCGTAAGACTTTTATCGAGACATGAGCCGTTTCATGAGTGACTCCTTTGAGAAGACCGGAGTTCTTATAACTGTACTTAGTAATAGGTATGAGTGTTGCTCGAATGTCTGTGACGGGTGAGTTAGGACGTCTGTGACGGGTGAGTTAGGATGTCTGTGACGGGTGAGTTAGGACGTCTGTGACGGGTGAGTTAGGACGTCTGTGACGGGTGAGTTAGGACGTCTGTGACGGGTGAATTAGGATGTCTGTGACGGGTGAATTAGGATGTCTGTGACGGGTGAGTTAGGACGTCTGTGACGGGTGAGTTAGGACGTCTGTGACGGGTGAATTAGGATGTCTGTGACGGGTGAATTAGGATGTCTGTGACGGGTGAGTTAGGACGTCTGTGACGGGTGAATTAGGATGTCTGTGACGGGTGAGTTAGGACGTCTGTGACGGGTGAATTAGGACGTCTGTGACGGGTGAGTCAGGACGTCTGTGACGGGTGAATTAGGATGTCTGTGACGGGTGAATTAGGATGTCTGTGACGGGTGAATTAGGACGTCTGTGACGGATGAATTAGAATGTCTGTGACGGGTGAATTAGGATGTCTGTGACGGGTGAGTTAGGACGTCTGTGACGGGTGAGTTAGGACGTCTGTGACGGGTGAATTAGGATGTCTGTGACGGGTGAGTTTCTCAAACGGCTACATAACCTGAGCGTATGGCTGGTGTCTTATTGGTGTGGATGGTTCCTAAAGGCAGAGTATACCATTGTTGTTGCTAGTATACTCCTTGAATAGACGGGTTGGACGGGTACTCACCCCCCGTGGTTGCTGGACGGGCTGGACGGGTACTCACCCCCCGTGGTTGCTGGACGGGTACTCACCCCCCGTGGTTGCTGGACGGGTACTCACCACCCGTGGTTGCTGGACGGGCTGGACGGGTACTCACCCCCCGTGGTTGCTGGACGGGCTGGACGGGTACTCACCCCCCGTGGTTGCTGGACGGGCTGGACGGGTACTCACCCCCCGTGGTTGCTGGACGGGCTGGACGGGTACTCACCCCCGTGGTTGCTGGACGGGCTGGACGGGTACTCACCCCCGTGGTTGCTGGACGGGCTGGACGGGTACTCACCCCCGTGGTTGCTGGACGGGCTGGACGGGTTCTCACCCCCCGTGGTTGCTGGACGGGCTGGACGGGTACTCACCCCCGTGGTCGGACGGGCTGGACGGGTACTCACCCCCGTGGTTGCTGGACGGGCTGGACGGGTTCTCACCCCCCGTGGTTGCTGGACGGGCTGGACGGGTACTCACCCCCGTGGTTGCTGGACGGGCTGGACGGGTACTCACCCCCGTGGTTGCTGGACGGGCTGGACGGGTACTCACCCCCGTGGTCGGACGGGTAGATGTGGTAGGCGTGGTCGCGGACCCAGGCGGTGACGGAGACCAGGTCTCTGACGAAGGACGGCACCACACAGCGGAGCACGGCGGTGTTCCCTCGGATGACGTACTCGTCGTACACCCGTACCTCGAACTCCTGCACCACCACTGTTGGGGGAGAGAGAGAGAGAGGCAGTGTTACTCCACCAGTGTTGGGGAGGGAGAGAGAGGCAGTGTTACTCCACCAGTGTTGGGGAAGAGAGAGAGAGGCAGTGTTACTCCACCAGTGTTGGGGGAGGGAGAGAGAGGCAGTGTTACTCCACCAGTGTTGGGGAGGGAGAGAGAGGCAGTGTTACTCCACCAGTGTTGGGGAGGGAGAGAGAGGCAGTGTTACTCCACCAGTGTTGGGGAAGAGAGAGAGAGGCAGTGTTACTCCACCAGTGTTGGGGGAGGGAGAGAGAGGCAGTGTTACTCCACCACTGTTGGGGGAGGGAGAGAGAGGCAGTGCTACTCTACCAGTGTTGGGGGAGAGAGAGGCAGTGTTACTCCACCAGTGTTGGGGGAGGGAGAGAGAGGCAGTGTTACTCCACCACTGTTGGGGAAGAGAGAGAGAGGCAGTGTTACTCCACCAGTGTTGGGGGAGAGAGAGAGAGGCAGTGTTACTCCACCAGTGTTGGGGGAGGGAGAGAGAGGCAGTGTTACTCCACCAGTGTTGGGGGAGGGAGAGAGAGGCAGTGTTACTCCACCAGTGTTGGGGGAGGGAGAGAGAGGCAGTGTTACTCCACCAGTGTTGGGGGAGAGAGAGGCAGTGTTACTCCACCAGTGTTGGGAGAGAGAGAGAGGCAGTGTAACTCGACCCTGTAACGTCATTGATGACATGAAAATATACAGGCACACATCAATTTTGCACAGAGAAAAATTGGGTGAACGTTTTGGATGAGAAAGGCAGTTTTGAGGACAAGTCAAATTCACACTTTTCCCTGGGGGTCAGCTCGTTGGGGTCAATAGCTAACAACCGAAGGTCAGGGAACTTAGTGACCTGTTAATCCGATGATCTGAATAAGGTCACGGTTGTGGGTGCAGCCGTTGCTGGTCCATCTACTGGACGGGTGACCAATGCTGTTTCGGGCAATTACGTGTTATGATTCGTGTTTAGCTAACTCGAGCGCTGACTTGGGCTGTTTCACACATCGAAGGGCTACATATATCCCCCCCCCCTTCCCTTGGGTGTGGAGCTTAGGCCTCTGATTTTAGATAACTGCTGAGGTATTTGAGAGAGGACCAACCATTCCGATTCACATTTAGATCCAGAACACACACACACAGACCACTAGCATAAAGCAAGGAGTAGCCAAGTGTGTGTGTCAAACACACTTGGAGAAGTCGCAGGAGTGAACTCCCCAATTTGAAGGAACAGATTGTATAGTGTAGAATAAAATGAGGAAAATTAAGTGAGCGGATTAATAAAAAATGCGATATTCAAAATGAAAAATAATAAGGTCAGAAAACACACAGATGAACGCCAGAGAAAGATAAGATAAAGACTTCTAGAGGCGTCTGGGAAAAATCTTCAGTTAAGAGTTTCTGAATTAAATGAAACGATATACATTAAGAATTAAAAAAAAATCGTTAACTGACCGGAAGTCTGAGACGCGGGACTACGTACCATATGCTTGACTCTTGACTCACAATTAGGTGAGTATAAACACATATACTTAAAATACACATACACAGGTTGATTGACAGTTGAGAGGCGGGACCAAAGAACCGAAGTTCAACCCCCCGCAAGCACAACTAGGTGAGTACATTATATGGACGAGGGAGAGAATAGCTTGAGCAATTTTCTCTATATATATTGAGATGTATATTAAGTTATACATCCCTTTGTGTGTGTATATTTATACCTCAATAAAGTTATTTCTATTTCACTTTCACAGTCACAGCACACACGCTTGCACACGCACAGCCTCAACCCCCCCCCCCCATACACTGCCACCCCCCCCCCCCCCCCGGCATACACACCCAAGACCCCCTCCCCTCATACACAGCCACCCCCCCCACCCCCCACCCCGCCATACACAGCCTCCAATCCACCCCACCGAAGTATACACAGCCACCACCACATACACACCCCGAATACACAACGTCCCCTCCACACACACATACATGGTATGAGAAATGGCTACTAGACTTAACCATGACAAATGCAAGGTTATAAGAATACGAATCGGAGCATGAGGACTCAGAGTGCAGTACAGCATGAATGACAGGCAACTTCCAATTACAGAAGACAAATAGAGACTTTGGAGTTGACTGATAGTGGAGGTCTATCACCAGAGGCACACAACAGCCGAATAAGGAAGCTGTTCGTCAGTTCAAACCGGACGTTCGTCAGTATGGAATACGCTGCGAATGCCATACTGGCGAACGTTCGGCAATCCTTCAGCAACTTGGACAATGATCTCTTCCCAATGGTGTATACATCGTTTGTAAGACCCCATATTGATTGCTCTGCCCCGGCAAGGAACTCCTTCCTAAAGGAACGCCATACATAACTCGAAAAGGTCCAAATTTATACATTAACGCCCGTTCCTGAGCTAAGGGGACTGAGCTATGAAGACAGACTGAAGGAATTGGACCTCACTACAAGGGAGAAGAGGTGGAGTTGGGCAGATATGATAACCATGCAAACATATGCAAAGGGCGGGGGGTGGGGGTGGGGGGGATTTACAACAGCTCCCCCTAGGCCCCCCCCCACATGCAACACCCCCCTTGCCCCCCCCCCACACACAGCACCCCCCTTCTCCCACACACACAGCCCCCCTCTCACCCCCACCCACACACACCACATCCCCCACAACCCCCCCTCGCCTCACCCCCCCCCAAACACACACAGCCCCCTCGCCTCCCCCCCCCCCAACACACACACAACCCCCTCCTCCAACATACAAATTCCCAGCAACAACATTTTTCCCCTTTCCAGGGTCCAGATTTTATCTGGTAATAATGAGGAGGTTCAACAACAAGACTACCACTACCACCACTACCACCATCTGCCGTCGGGTTGCTAGTGACTTCCTCCTTCCGTCAGGGACCTCCAAGAATTTTTGCCCCAGAAACAATTTTTTTTCCCCTTAGATAATGTTTGCTGGATCGAGCTTGAGCTCCCGGGCCCGTTCTTTTCAAGATAAGGTGTAAGGTGTTTTGCATATTGAGGGGTTCTTGTGCTTGGGTGTTTTTTTTCATGTTTGTAAAATATTCATAGTTCGCGTGTTTTGTTCGCGGTAGCGAACGATAGTCGGTAATGTATGCAAAAATTTTGTCTCAGGGTAAAGTGCTAAGTTGTGTATATTATCTATGTGAAGTGTTTGTTATATATATGTGAAGTGTTTGAATAGCGTGTATAGCGTTCGTTCTTACCCAGCATAGTGTAGCTCAGCGGGTTTCAGCTCCTGGGCCCAAATATTCCAACAGTCGGTTGCCCCTTCGCAATTTCTCTCAACCCTTGTTTGTTTCTGATCTGTATCACCAGGATTAGAGGTAGACAGTGTTAGATACTTTTTGTGTCCTTTCTACTTCGACCTGTTTACTGGTCTGTCTGTCTGTGAGGTGTTTCCGTCCATCACTGATGCCCGTCTGCGTGTCTGGTTTTCCTTCCCCGATCTGTTCTCCCGTCTATGCTGCTCTGTCTAAGCATCCCGTATTGGTTACATCGATTTTCCTGAGTATTCTGTATGTCTGGATCATATGTTGCGATGCTTCGGGCGAGAGACAAAGAGACAGAAAGAGACGAAGAGACAGAGACAAGGAGACAGACAGAAAGAAACAAAGAGACATAGACAAGGAGATAGACAGAAAGAAACAAAGAGACAGAGACAAGGAGACAGACAGAAAGAAACAAAGAGAGAGAGACAAAGAGAGACAGAAAGCGACACAGAGAGACAAGAGACAGAGAGACAGATGAAGGAACGACTACAAACTCTGACCTATAATAAGAAGTTTGGGACTAATCACCAAGAGAGGTAATCAGTCCAGCTCCAGTCATTAGTCAACTGGTGGAAAGTAGTCAGGACTTGCACACTCCTGCTGCCTAGTTCTCTCTCTCTCTCTCTCTCTCTCTCTCTCTCTCTCTCTCTCTCTCTCTCTCTCTCTCTCTCTCTCTCTCTCTCTCTCTCTCTCTCTCTCTCTCTCTCTCTCTCTCTCTATTTACTCATGTTCAATTACTCCTCGTCCTGTTTCTCATTCTCTGTTCTTGCTTCCCCTTCCAGACTCTCTCCCATTTCATCCACTTTTTCCCTCCCATCGCTTTCTATTTTTCAATTTTCAAATCTGTCCTCGTTCATATAATTATCCTCCACTTGTTACGTGTCTGGCTGGAGAAATGAGTCATTTCCTCTGTGTCTCCAGGCATGGAGGAGTTACCTTCTCCGTGGCTCAGTTCCCTCCTCCCTGCTCTCTCTCTCTCTCTCTCTCTCTCTCTCTCTCTCTCTCTCTCTCTCTCTCTCTCTCTCTCTCTCTCTCTCTCTCTCTCTCTCTCTCTCTCTCTCTCTCTCTCTGGTGAGAGTTTAGGGCAGGAAGTGTCAGAGACATCGCTGGTTCAGCCACCAAGGCTCTACGTATGATCCAATGTTGTTTAAGATTCAGCTTATAGGAACAAAAAGTTCCAAGGAGCACGGGCTATGGCGAGCCCGTATGATCCAAGCGCAATCGGGTTTTATAGACGCGTTCAAATAACGCCCGTTGCGTGTGTACTCACCTATTTGTGCTTGCGGGGATTGAGCTCCGGCTCTTTGGTCCCGCCTCTTGACTGTCAATCAACTAATGTGCAGGTTCTTGAGCCTACTGGGCTCTGTCATATCTACACTTGAAGGTGTGTATGGAGTCAGCCTCCACCACACCACCACCAAACCACCTCCACACCACCACCACACCACCAAACCAACACCACACCACCACCACACCACCACCACACCACCACCACACCACCAAACCACCACCACACCACCACACCACCACACCACCACCACCACCACCACACCACCACCACACCACCAAACCACCATCACACCACCATAAGCGCCGAAGAAACTAGTAACAAGTGTGGATTATCGGTACTTTTCTTTTATCACGAATTCTTTTTCCAGAACTCGTGATACCTTGACAATAACTGCAACGCACTATTGTCAAACAAAAGTTACTGTATTATCGAATTGGAAATAATCAAAATTAAACTGCTCACACCACAACTTTGTGTTCTTATCAAAAACGAAGAATACAGCTTTAATAACATAGGCAAATATATATTTTTGCGTGTGCAGAATACGGTAAAATCCTAGACTGAGGTCCAGGGGCCAGATTCACGAAAGCACTTACGCACCTATCCATCTTTTCTCAATCTTTGGCGGCTTTGTTTACAATTATTAAACAGTTAATGAGCTCCGAAGCGCCAGGAGGCTGTTTATAACAATAACAACAGTTGATTGGGTAGTTTTCATGCTTGTAAACTGTTTAATAAATGTAACCAAAGTCGTCAAAGATTGTGGAAAGATGTACACGTTCGTAAGTGCTTTCGTGAATCTGGCCCCAGTAATGCTTAACTCGCCTAATAACTGGAATTCAATGTTCACAGTTAGGACATTTTCAACTTTCATGTGTGGTAGGAGACAAGGACTTTTAAGTGCATACTTTTGGCTGATAATTAATCATTCGCATGTTATTTATCCTCTTCTCCGAGGCTAAGGGTCCTCAAATATCCAGCCAAATCATTTAGGTTTAGCCTCATTAAACTTTGTAGGGTGACTGGTGGATATATATAGGCGGGGACTGTCATAGACGGGTCGGGGTTGGCCCCATTGCCCTCTCTTTAAGTGAACTTTGTTAAGTCGGTGGAAATGAGATGTTTTATGACGTGTTCGTAATGCTACAGGAATAAGATATTTCTACATGAGAAAATGCATGTTCTGGCGTGTGATTTGTTGCGCGTGCGTGTGTGTGTGTGTGTGTGTGTGTGTGTGTGTGTGTGTGTGTGTGTGTGTGTGTGTGTGTGTGTGTGTGTGTGTGTGTGATCAAGTTTACTCATTGCAATAATCTGGGATTCGAACGCCACTGCACCGAGAACACCCGATGCTCGAACACACCATGCCACACCACCTCCCCCCAACACAACTCCCCCAACACACCTCCCCCACCACACCTCCCCCAACACAACTCCATTTGACTGGTAAAAGTGCGGGAGTTTGGAGGTCCTGTGAAGATAACGAGCAGGTGAATAGGTGCTATTATGTTATCTCTCCTGCGGGCGCCTGGCCACTGGGCGCCGCGCGCGCTCCCTCGCACAACCTCCACTCCAACTTCTCCTGTAAATCAATCTTAAACTCCTTTGCTTTCTCCTGTTGTTCCTTCCCGCCTTTTCCACGACCCCCCTCTCCCATCTTTGGGCCTCTTGCTCTCTCTCTTCCTCTTTCTCATTTCATTCTCCTTACCTGTTGATTCTTCCTGCTTCTCCCTTTTCTCTTTCTGCTTTCCTACTCTCTGGAGACAGGTGTATGTTTGAAGGTGTATCTCACCTAGGTATGCTTACTGGGGGTTGAGGTTCAGCCCTTGGGTCCTGCCTTTCATCCTTCCCTCGTTTCGTATTCGTTTCGTATATATATATATATATATATATATATATATATATATATATATATATATATATATATATATATATATATATATATATATATATGTATGTCCAACGCTAACACACACATAGCTGCCCTATAGGACTCTATAAAGGGTTATATAGTGTTTCTGTGTGTCAAGATCTGGGGGGATATTACATCAGCGAAAATCCTAAGTACAAAAAAGCCTAAGACTCGTTAAGGGGGTGACCCCCCCCCATTCAACCCCCTCCCCCCCCACCCCCCACCCCCCGCTGTGCCGCCGCTGGAGACAGAGTGAAATCCTGCTATTATGGAGCTCTTTTTGGGGTTAGGGGATGGATAAAAAAAACTCTCAATAAGGACCCTCCCCCCATTCCTTCCGCCCCAAGAGGCCTGAGACCATGAACCCCTTAAACCCCCCCTTACCCCCCCCCCTTTTTGCTCCCCCCCCCCCAAGCCATCCACTAACTGCGACCCACCATTGCCCTAATTTATCGACCTATTTTTTCTCTACCTTCATCACCTCTTTTTTTATTGGGCTAGGGGGGAGATGGGGGTTACTCCCCCTTCGCCTGGTCTTTCCCTTCCCCCTCTTCGCTTCCCCCTTCCTTTGCCTCGGGGGCGACCTCTCGACAAAAAAAAATAATGCTACTCATTGTCACGTTCTTCTTCTCGACGCTTAACCTGTTGTGCTCTATCAGCCTGCCATCCTGTCGGCGCTTGCCGGGGGGGGTGGGGGAGGTGTAGCAGCGGGGGGAAGGGATAAGAAAGAGACTGGAGTGGAGGGGGGGGTGAAGATAAAAAGATGGTACGTTTGCAGGTGTGTAAAAAGAGGGAGGGGTAAGGAGGGGCGGGGTGTTTGAAGGGTGGGGGGAAGCAAATTTATGAAGGAGGAGGAGGATTGAAAACTGGATAACAGGAGATGTGAAAATTTTGAAAGATAATGCAGTAGACACGATAGAGAAAAAAATACGTTGATAACCCGTATATAAAACAACCGGCGGTCAGAAAAGGCGGGGCCCAAGAGCTAACAACTCAACCCTTCAGGCACAAGTAGTAAACACACAGCATCACCCTCCCCCCCCCCCTTCCCCCTGCACCTGAGCTCACCATAGAGACACCTATTAACTCGCCCCATAGGAGGAGGAAGACAGACCCATCCCAAGGGAAATCTTAGCCATCATGTCTCTTCATATCACACAATACTTGGAGCTCTCCTGGGAGAGGCTGACGAAGGCGCCCCGGCCTCCTCCAAGACCCCGGTCCATAATCAAGTAATATTCCACCAGGTAATATTGCCATGGGATCACGTCTTCGTGGGTTAAGTTATCGCGAGATGTAGCCTGGGCGCCACTGCAGTTTTGTAAGGAAAGGCACCTTGAAAATATCTTTTAAACGCAATTAAATTTTGAGGTTTCTTCACAATAGCATCTGAGTCTCTCGCAATACCATCTATGGATCTCTCTCTTTCACAATACCATCTATGGATCTCTCTCTTTCACAATACCATCTATGGATATCTCTTTCACAATACCGACTATGGATATCTCTTTCACAATACCGACTATGGATATATCTCTTTCACAATTCCATCTATGAATATATCTCTTTCACAATACCGACTATGGATATCTCTTTCACAATACCGACTATGGATATCTCTTTCACAATACCATCTATGAATATATCTCTTTCACAATACCATCTATGGATATCTTTCACAACGCCATCTATGGATCTCTCATAATACTTTCTGAAGATCCACGTTAAAAAAATATTGTAAAACATCTGTAATTTGAACTTTTATAACGTAAGTTAGTTAATATGTAATGTAACTTTACCAATCATAGTAAACTTGTTTAATACAATGTATCTGATAATCATGATTGAATGTTGTATTATGTAATCTATAGACTAAACGCATCTCTGTTGATAATAGATTTATCTGTAATGACTGTATCTTTGAGCCTGTAAACACAACTGTAGCTCACTGTGATTGTGTCTAATCATGATTGTAAGTTACTTTAGGCACTAATTACAATTTATGTAACATAAGTTGTGCGATGTAATTATACTCGCGGTCTCGCGCTCTCTCTCGCGCGCGTAAATACATATCTTATATGTATATTGTCTTACAGTTTACATGTAAACGTAATCTTACTGATGTGTAGAATAAGACAACACTTGCCTGCCATTCATCTGGGCTGTAGGAGGCTCGAACCGTTGAACCTCACGCGTGTGAAGCCGAAGCTCAATCGACAACTTGTTCCATATTATTTGTAACTAACTAATGGCAAGAACAAGCAAATGCCAGAAGACTCTATTAAGAGGAAATAAAAAATCACTGCGTATTCCGAATCAAGACTCACTACGTATTCCGAATCAAGAATCACTACGTATTCCGAATCAAGACTCACTACGTATTCCGAATCACGAATCACTACGTATTCGGAATCAAGAATCAATGTGTATTCCGAATTAAGAATCACTGCGTATTCCAAAACAAGAATGACTGCGTATTTCGAAACAAGAATGACTGCACATTCCGAATCAAGAATCACTGCGTATTCCAAGAATCACTGCGTATTCCGAAACAAGAATGACTGCGTATTCCGACTCAAGAATCACTGCGTATTCTGACTCAAGAATCACTGCGTATTCTGACTCAAGAATCACTGCGTATTCTGACTCAAGAATCACTGCGTATTCCGAAACAAGAATCACTACGTATTCCGAATCACGAATCACTGCGTATTCCGACTCAAGCATAATTACGTATTCCGAAACAAGAATCACTGCATATTCTCACTCAAAAATCACTGCGTATTCCGACTCAAGAATCATTGCGTATTCTGACTCAAGAATCACTGCGTATTCCAAGAATCACTGCGTATTCCGAAACAAGAATCACTACGTATTCCGAAACAAGAATCACTACGTATTCTGAATCAAGAATCACTGCGTATTCTGAATCAAGAATCACTGCGTATTCCTAATCAAGAATCACTGCGTATTCTGTCTGTTGGTGCCTTAGCGAGACTCCCACCTGCGCTTAGAGATGGAACTCGCTTCCCTCGCTAGGCCGCGAGGCGCTGGTGGTGATGTAGGTCCCTCCATCTGTCGCACAATATTAAGAAACTCTGCGGAGTATAAGGCATCCAGGCATTCTTCCAGCTTCTCCTCTTAAAGGATTTTTTGTGTGTGCGCGTTGCTGCTGACTTTTATGGTTTTGTGTGTGTGTGTGTGTGTGTGTGTGTGTGTGTGTGTGTGTGTGTGTGTGTGTGTGTGTGTGTGTGTGTGTGTGTGTGTGTGTGTGATTTTGTTCTGTTTCATCAAGTGAATCGTGGTTTGTGGGGTTCAGCTTTGGTCCCTGGTTCGCGGGGTCGAGTGCCCAATCCCTCATTCGACGCTGGGTCGTGGTTGCTATAGTGTGTGATCTTCGTTCCTGTTATCGCTAATGTGATCTTCATTCCAGTGATCGCTAGCGTGATCTTCACTCCTGTGATCGCTAGTGTGATCTTCACTCCTGTGATCGCTAGCGTGTTCCCACAACGACAAAAGGCCATCGCGTCAATAGACTAAAAAAAAGCATCAACTCGATGTTGTTGTTCAATAAATAACGACATTATATTGTTGGCAACCCCCGCGCACTGATGACGTCACTCGTACATCATAAACACACCTGCCAACACAACAACCACAGTTCATTCTAACATAATTTTAATTAATATTGATGTTACAACGAACCGTTAGGTTATTAGGCCATATTTTATCTATTAATGAGTATTGGTTAAATTATAATTGGCGATAATTTGTTTGTTTCGAGTTTCGATGGCAACCCACAGTCGCCATTTTGACAGGATGGGTTGTTTACATTGTAACAGCTGATCGTGTGACCTTTCGGAAGGATGACATACGAGTTTGTACAGGTGTGCGAGCTAGTGTTCGATCCCGCATGCACCAATACGTGACTACAAATAGGTGAAGACAAGCACACGCATAGGGGCAAGGTTTTTTTCACCCCTGATGCTTCTGTTCATCCAGCGGTAAATTGGTATCTGGGAGTTAAACAGCTATTGTGTGTACTAAACTAATTGCGCTTGCAGGGGTTGAGCTCTGGCTTTTTGGTCCCGCCTCTCCGAACTGTCAATCATGTGTGGGTCAAAAACCGTATGTGTGTGTGTGTGTGTGGGTGTGTGTGTGTGTGTGGGTGTGTGTGTGTGTGTGTGTGTGTGTGTGTGTGTGTGTGTGTGTGTGTGTGTGTGTGTGTGTGTGTGTGTGTGTGGGTGTGTGTGTGTGTGTGTGTGTGTGTGGGTGTGTGTGTGTGTGTGTGGAAAAAATAGTAGTTAGTAACAGTTGATTGATTGACAGTTGAGAGGCAGGTCGAAAGAGCAGAGTTCAACCCCCCGCAAGCACAACTAGGTGACTGCAACTAGGTGAATACACAACCAGAAGATGTCAAATGCTTGACAGGAATTCCTCCACACCTCTCGTACTGGCAGGCAGGAAAGCCTTGTTACACAGTCAAAATTCAGTCAACACAATTAGCCTGAACCTTTAGGAACGACCCTTCTCGTATCTCCCTCAATTAAACTGACTCGTTTGGCCAGGATCCAATTGGGTAGTTGGACTGTTAGCCCGCTAGAGAAGAGAGAGTCAGAGGCTCTGATCAAATGTTTGCCACGACCTCCTTATCAGCGATTTACACAGTGGGGGAGGAGGAAGATTGATGGGGAAGTGGAGGATGACTGAGGGAGAGATAGGAGAGAGAGGGGGGATGCGAGGGAGAGAAAGAGAGAGAGAGGGAGGGAACGAAGAGCTCATAGAAGGGAAACGGAGAAAGAGCAGAGAGGATTGGGTCTAAGTACACAATGATAATTCGGTATATTGCCAGTACAAGGGTATTGTGACCCCCTGTCTCTTCCCTGCTTGATACCCCTCAAGCAGGTATATCTGCTTGATATCTGTTTGATGGGGTTCTGGGAGTTCTTCTATTCCCCAAGCCCGGCCTGAGGCCAGGCTTGACTTGTGAGAGTTTGGTCCACCAGGCTGTTGCTTGGAGCGGCCCGCAGGCCCACATACCCACCACAGACCCGGTTGGTCCGGCACTCCTTGAAGAAAACTATCTAGTTTTCTCTTTGTCCACGGTTGTTCCGGCAATATTTCTTATGCTCGCTGGGAAGATGTTGAACAACCGCGGACCTCTGATGTTTATACAGTGTTCTCTGATTGTGCCTATGGTACCTCTGCTCTTCGCTAGTTCTATTCTGCATTTTCTTCCATATCGTTCACTCCAGTATGTTGATATTTTACTGTGTAGATTTGGGACCTGGCCCCCTAGTATTTTCAACGTATATATTAATTGATATCTCTCTCGTTTTCTTTCTAGCGAGTACATTTGAAGAACTTTGAGACGATCCCAATAATTTAGATGCTTTCTCGCGTTATGTATACCGTATATGTTCTCCGCACTCTCTTTCTGCAATCTCTCCTGCTCTCAAGGGGGAAGTGAGTACTGAGCAGTACTCAAGCCTGGACAACAGAAGTGATTTCAAGAGTACAACAGTTGTGATGGGATCCCTGGATTTGCAAGTTCTCGTAATACATCCGATCAATTTTATAGCTGACGCAATATTTGCTCGGTTATGCTCCTTAAACATTAGGTCGTCGGACATCATTATTCCCAAATCCTTTACATATTTTTTTCCTACTATGAGCCTTTTTGATTGTGTTTTGTGCCCTGTATTATGTTTAAGGTCCTCATTTTTACCATACCTGAGTACCTGGAATTTATCACTGTTAAGCATCATGTTATTTTCTGCTGCCCAGTCGAAAACTTTATTAATATCTGCTTGTAGTTGTTCAATGTCTTCAGCAGAGGTAATTTTCATGCTGATTTTTGTGTCATCAGCAAAGGATGATACGAAGCTGTGACTTGTATTTGAGTCTATATCTGAGATGAGGATAAGGAAAAGTGGCCTCCTGGAACCCCCTGTCTCTCCCCTCCACCTCCCTCTCTCTCTCTCCTTCCTTCACCTCCCTCTCTCTCTCCCCTTCTCCCCCCCGTACAGTGAGGGGAGGTCGTAGTGGAGGCAGAGAGGGCACACAGCGTGGAGGGCTCTCAAGAGCTCCAGTGCTCTCCAGAGGTCTTAATGCACTCTCAGCACGGCCTAATGACCACACCTCAGCTCCTCCTCCCTCTCATCTCTTCCTCTCCTTCGCCTCTCATCTCCCTATTCTGGCGTCCTTTTCTTACTTTGTCCCTTCCTTATTCATTCCTTCGTACCCTTCGGCTTCCTCCCTATTATCCCTCCCTCTTCTCCCTCCCTCCCCCTCTTTCACTTTCTTTCCCTTTCTCTTCGCCCTTTTCCACTTTCCACCCGTATATCGTCCTCTCCTGTCTCCCATCTTTATTCTGCCTCCGTCTACTGGTTGTACCGTCTTGGTCATGCTTGTGTTGATAAGATGATCGACGGAGTTAGTTGATTAGATTTCTTGTATAAATCTTACCTGCGTTTCTATAATAATGCGACTTGATAACATCGTCGTCGTCTCTTCATCTTCTGGTGTTCGGTCATCACCAGAAGATGGTTTCTAGTCCCCATGGAGACTGGAATACCTGTCACTTGACATTCTGCTGTCAAGCATTCTGCTGTCAAGCATTCTGCTGTCAAGCATTCCTGTTCGTGGACCAGGAACCGTAGAGAACGTGACCTCTTAAGAGGGGGGACGGGCACAAGGCTGTTGACATTGGTGGGTAACTTCGTAAGGCGCCTCAAGAGGTCGTAAACTGTTTACTATCAACTAAGCCGTTGTGATCGACGTAAGAGGTACACAGATCTACCAAGAGCACGCGTAAGTTCTCTGTGAATACTGACCCACGGTGGCTTTCACGTATCGTATTATAAGGGGGAAGGAACGAGGGAGAAAGCCAAATCGCGTGAAAAATAATCGACGGACGGAAATTTCTCTCTCGTACCCCCCCCCCCCCTTGAACTCAGACAGAAACTTCTTGAGCGAAGATTGTGACAGAAATTTTTGCATTCCATCGCAACGTCTGGAAAATCTTTCCCCTGATAAACCCGAGGAAAGGATATGGAAATTAAGCTGGCAAAATGCAGAGTACATATTTGCCGGCGCTTGAGACTCGCGCTCGCAAATATTTGCGCGGGAAATCCGCGTGCCGTATTGTAGGATGGGCATCCCTGGCTCTTCCTTCTCGCGGGCCCTGATATTGCTCGCATTTGCATAGGAAAGTTGCATATCGAGAGGAGACTTGCGTAGGGGGAGGGGGGGTGGCAGACAGGTGTGAGAACGGTGGATGTTGTAAATAGTGAGGAAGAGAGAGGTGAGGAAGAGAGAGGTGAAAAAGAGAGGGGGGAAGGGGGAGGGTTGGATGTTAACGGAAGGTGGTGGATAAGGTGGATGTGTGTAACGATGGGCGAGGGTAGGTGATGGATGAGAGCGGGGATAGGTGATGGATGAGTTAGGGTGAAATGTTGCAAGAAAATGGAAAGAGAGAAGTTTTGGAAAATAGTAGTGAATAGATGCGTGAGGGTGAATGAGGGAGATTGAAAGGGAAATGTTGGAGAGGGGATGAGAGGGCCAGGCGAGTGATGGGAGAGGGGGAGAGAGGGAGAGAAGAGAGAGTAGGGAGGGAAGAGAGAGTGGGAGAGAGAGGGAAGGAGAGAGAGAGAGAGGGGGGGGAGAGAGAGGGGAAAGAGAGAGAGAAGGGAGGAGGTCCCATCACATCACATTCCAGCCGTATTTCCTCTCATCATTTCATATAATAGGAGTTCTACACTCTTGACAGTCTGGAATGCTCCAGTTTCCAGTCACGGTGACATTCTACGAAGCAGGAAACATTCCTGATACCTTCGAAATCTAATCCAACCAATCAGGCATGGAATCTCTTTGAGATAGCCAATCAGAGGTCGCAAATGCATAACTTTCCAAGGTCATGGATTATCCAGCACGCCTGTACCTAGTCTTAGTTATTACCTCACAAAAGAGAAAAAGAGGTAATATAGAAGGTTCTCAGAAGAGAACCATCAACTAGGATTGACAGGGGTGACGATAACTTTGTGACTGCCACTTGTTATGGGGGATTGGATTCCAGACTTATCGTTGAGGACATACCTTAAAGGAGCACCCAATCCAACCCAATCCTCAATCTCTCAGAAACTAAATACCCAGTTATCTATGATGGAGAAAGTTACTTCACAACAGGGAGCAGCAGCAGCAGCAACAGCAACATGATATCCGTCATTGATGACCGGGCATGTTGATGATTTGATTTTATGTAGTTGATATCTCATCATATTTCATCAATACAATTCCTATACTTGTTGACTTCTGGTTACATGATGTTTATAATGCCGAGTGAGGAACATCTTCATTGTACATAAAGATCAAAGAATTTATCTTTGGATGAGTACTGAGAGAGAGATTGATCAAACTCAATTTCTTTTGAAGAATTCTACATACCGAAGTGAAAAAATGCACTTTGTATTTCTTTCAAAAATGGAAAAAAAATCCTTTTCCTTTGAGTTTATTCGGTGGAATATTGTCAAGTCGACTTTGGGCACCAGGTAGACCCAGGCACTGCCAGATACACATCCAGTATATATATATATATATATATATATATATATATATATATATATATATATATATATATATATATATATATATATATATATATATGTCAACAGAGAGCCGAGATCTTTCGAAGGAGATTGTTAGATTCTGGCGGGATCATTAGTTCCTAGAGGAAGGGGTGATTGTTGACTTCTGGCGAAGATTGTTAGCTTGTGGGCGGGATGGTTCTAGCTCTTATATTGGGTCCAATGTAAAGTTAATATCGGTAAAAAGATAAATAGAATCTGTAATTATTCAGATATTTCACTGATACTGGGCAAGTGGGGGGGGGGTAGATACAGTGAGAGTGTGAGAGAGAGAGAGAGAGAGAGAGTGAGAGAGAAGATGGGGGGGGATGGGTTAAAGAATCCCCTCTGGAAAAATCCCAGTTGCAAAGGTCTTTCAAGCTGCAGATGTATCGAATTTTCTCTGAATACATTACCTCTTTAAACTGGATTTATTTCATTTCTCAAACTTACCTTCTCCTCCTCTACTTCCTCCTCCTCCTGTTTTGTCTCCTCATCCCTCTATCTCCTCTCTTCTCTCCTCTGTCTCGTCTCTATAGCTTTTTCACACACACACACACACACACACACACACACACACACACACACACACACACACACACACACACACACACACACACACAGACACACACACACGAGCAGATTATCGGAGAATGGAGCGATTTACCCGGTAAAGAAAATGTCCGTTATATACTAGCTCCTAAACACGCGTCGAGGCCACTATAAAGAGGCATCAGGGGGGGAGGGAGAAGGGGGGGTGGGGTGGACTCCGTCATCCAGGGCATCGCCTGGCGAAGAGGTGGTGACAGTGTGAGGCGCTCCTTCGCCTGGCTTCCCTCTTTATAGTGTGGTATGTGTCAGACCTCTGATTGTGTAGATTGTGTAGACCTGATTGTGTAGATGTGTAGAGACATTTGAGCCATGTTTCTGCTGCTCGTCGTGGTTGTACACACAATCAAGACACACGTCCTGATTGTATCTACACAATCAGGACACACGTCCTGATTGTATCTATACAATCAGGACGTTAGTGAGCTCCAGTTATTGTCCTTGCGGTCTCGCTTCATGAAAGTCGGCGTTCAATCCCCGATCGTCTAAGTGGTTGGGCACCATTCCTTCTTCCCACCGTTCTATCGCAAATCCTTACAAATCCCCATCTAAGTGCTATTTAGTCGTAATGGCTTAGCGGTTTTCCCTGATAAATCCCTCCCTTCCCGCCAGTCTTAGGGATTATTTGCAGCTAATTGACCAAAATCCGGTCAAAAAAATAATTTTTTGTTATATAGGAACTTGGGACACGGGCAGTGCCTCGTTAAATATCATGTCTTGGACAATTTAGTCGAGTTTTTATTAGTAAAGTATTGGTCATGTGTTTCAAGGTGGATTAAAGAAATTGTGCATTTATATACATATACAAACTCCTATATACACATGTATGGAGAGCTTGAATGGCCCCCTAACTTTATGAACAACTGTAAACTCGAGTCCCTCAAGGATTCGAACCCAGGGGCGCCAGAAAACAATGCCCCTCGCAAGTCAATGTTATAACAACTCGGCCAGCGACTTCCTAACCGAGTGATTATCGTACATAGTTGCCAGAGGTACACACAGTTGAAATTGAAATAAGTTTATTGAGGTAAAATACACACAAAGGGATGAGGTAGCTCAAGCTATTCCCACCCCGTTACACACAGTTGATTTTCCTCATTGAACGTCAGAATAGTTGCACTATAAAGCAACAGATACGACAAGGTTAATAGACGGGGGAAGGGGGCAGAGAGAGCTAGAGCTCAATCCCCTGTAGTCACTGATAGATAAACACACATAGGGTAGTCGAGTATAACCTTCTGCCCTGGAAACACAAACCGAAACTGTCTCTATTTTCCGCTTGTTACAACTTGTAATAAAGTTGTTACATCTTGGCTTAACGTGTTTATGACGTATTAGAACGTTGTTACAACTTGCTATATTGGTTGTTATAACTGGTTAGGAGGTGTTAAAACTTGTTCGAACGTTGTACCAACGTCGTAGTTTCGGTGTGTGTTTGTCGGGTGGTGAGCAGCCTTGCCAGCCTCGCTTGCTAGATTTGACCTGAGTTCAAGTCCTATATAGAGAAAGAAAAAGGGAATATTAAACCGTTTTATTACTGCTCTGAACCAAACTCTTCAAGCAGACGTAGTTGCACCTAAGTGTAAAATAACTGATGCATCACCTATTGCAAATGTTGCCCCAGTAGGCCTACCTATACTAAGGCCTAAATCCCAACATTAGGGAAAAAAACAGAGCAAGGTCGAGGGGTTCAGATTAGATTAGATTTTCTAGTTCTGTGGCAATCATTATTATTAGTTATTGTATTATTATTTTGCATCATTATTTTATTAATATTTTATTATCATGATTATTAACTCTCTCTCTCTCTCTCTCTCTCTCTCTCTCTCTCTCTCTCTCTCTCTCTCTCTCTCTCTCTCTCTCTCTCTCTCTCTCTCTCTCTCTCTCTCTCTCTCTCCCCTATCTTCCTTTTTAATCAACTACAAAGGTCACAAAGGATAACCATTAATATTTTCCGTTCTCCCTCCCTCCTTCCCTCCCTCCCTCCCTTTGTGTTCCCATTCAGAGTGCAGTGTGGGAGTAGATATGACGCATATTCTCTAACTCAATGCGTAAGTCAGGGAGTTTTGTGCTTCTCTCTCTCTCTCTCTCTCTCTCTCTCTCTCTCTCTCTCTCTCTCTCTCTCTCTCTCTCTCTCTCTCTCCTTTGCTGTGCTTTGGACTTTTACACCTTTTTTCATGTTCTTAATCATTTATATTTTGTTCTCTTTATCTGTGTTCGTCACTACACTTTGACCTTCAGCCTGTTTCTCTCTAATTAGCATCTTCTGATTTTTTTCTGCATTATCCCCCCCCTTGTCCTGACTCCATCTATCCTCATGCTGCTGCTTCTCGTTTATCTTTATTCCCCCTTTTTCTTCCTCTTTTTCTGTCTTTTATAATACACACTTATTCCCCATCTTTAAATGCGTATTTAATTATCCGGATACGCATTTATTTCCAGTTCACTTAGGTGAGTATTTTAACACATCGCCAGGATGCGTATCTGCCCCTACCTTTTTCCTCTTGTGTACGCACACATCTGTTCCACTCTATTTACATCTGTTCCATTCTATTATCTGTTCCACTCTGCATACATCTGCTCCACTCTACACACATCTGTTCCACTCTACACACATCTGTTTCACTCTACACACATCTGTTCCACTCTGAACACCTGTTCCACTCTACACACCTCTGTTCCACTCTACACACATCTGTTCCACTCTGCACATCTCTGTTCCACTATACACACATCTGTTCCACTCTAAACACCTCTGTTCCACTCTATTTACATCTGTTCCACTCTACACACATCTGTTCCACTCTACACACATCTGTTCCACTCTGAACACCTGTTCCACTCTACACACCTCTGTTCCACTCTACACACATCTGTTCCACTCTGCACATCTCTGTTCCACTATACACACATCTGTTCCACTCTAAACACCTCTGTTCCACTCTATTTACATCTGTTCCACTCTACACACATCTGTTCCACTCTACACACATCTGTTCCACTCTACACACATCTGTTCCACTCTAAACACCTCTGTTCCACTCTACACACCTTTGCTCCACTCTACACACCTTTGCTCCACTCTACACACCTTTGCTCCACTCAGCGCATTTGTGTTTAAGATAGATAAGCATTTTTTCCCCCTCTAAATGCATATTTATCTTCCCCGCTAAAAGCATTTATCTCCCGAAGCTAAGCACATTTGTCTGTCCGGCTAAATACCTATATATCTCCATCACGGGAAATGTTTCCCCTCATTTCCCCCTCTCATCTCCCGCCAGACTAGGCACTCCAGATGCTGGCCCCAATGGTCTGGTTCCACTGGTCTGGTTCCACTGGTCTGGTTCCACTCGTCTGACCCTCACTGGTCTACCTGGACACTATCATTACAGTGATGTGACCACCGCCGTAGGGCTCAATAATGTGTGGGGGTGACAATTCTAGTCTGCCCCTTCCCTCCCTTTCCCTTTCTCTCCCTCTCGCATCCTCTCCCTCCCTCACTCCCTCCCACACAAGATACACCACTACACCCGCCGCTACACCACCCTACACCTCAGATAGGAAAAAAAATCGAAAGGCAGGAAAAACAGCAACAGGAAATATGAAGTCGTATAACAGTAAAGTCCCACTCAAGTCCCACTCAAGTCCCACTAAGACATCTTTAAGACCCCTTATCATCATTCTATAGTGCAGAAAGTCATAAATAATGTAAGGGGGAGATGGGGAAAAAATGAAGACTAAATAAAAAAAGGCGGGAATTTTCCCTCCCCTTTTCCTCTCTGATGCAGAAAGGAGCAAAAAAAAAACCACATAAATCACACATTATCAATTACCGTTATTTTGGACCTTTTTCAACGTTCATGAATGTGTCAAATGTGTATGTGTGTCGCCGTCAGCATATTTAATTGTCAGGAATTTCTAAGCCTGAATGTGACGATCTGCTGTCAAAATAAAAAAAATCCCCCCCCCCCCTCCCCCCCGAGGTTTGAAAATTCGCTAATCATTTTAGTAAACAAATCTGATGAATATTCAATTATGAGGATGATGATTAGTTTCAGTGACATTTGATGATTAGTTTCAGTGACATTTGTTTTTTTTTAATAGTCCAACAAATACGTGTGAAAGGAAAGACATGTTCGAAACGCTAGGCTTCCAGCTGGCCTATACATCAGGCTGTCAGCTGGATTCTACATCAGGCTGCCAGCTGGCTTCTACATCCGGCAGAGGCAGGAAACAATGGTGCCAGCCTCAGCTACGTCAAAACAATGGGTGTATAATTGTATAGTCTGGTATAGTGTATAATTGTTTAGTCTGTTGTATAATTGTAAATTAAGGTATAATTGTAAATTAAATTTTGTGTAGGGCACGAGACGGTTGGGTGATGGGTAATGGAAGGGGGGAATGGAAGGGAAGGAAAGAGGAATAGAAGAAATGGAGGATGGCTGGACAAGGATGGATGAATATAGGGATGGGAGAAAGGAGGAGATGCAAGATTAGCGGGATGGATGGGAAAGATGATGGAAGAGATGGAAAGGATAGAGGGGGGGGTGGATAGAAAGGGGGAATGAGGGCAGCGGGTCTTATTATGCTACTATTCCATTCTTTTCCAAATACTAACCCTTCTCGTTCATCCCTCCCCTTTCTTCCTTTCCCTTCTCATTCAACCATCCCTCTATCATTCCCTTACTTTCGTCTATCCCCTTCCCTCATTACCAGCAATCCCCTCAAGTTTCTCCCATTCCACAATATCTTCTCCATCCCTTTTATCAGAGTTACCGCCCCTCCCTCCCTCCCTTCCCATAAATTCTTCTCCAAAACATCTCCACCCATACCCCCCATCACCATCTCTTCCCCCCCCCCCTCTCCCTTCCTCTCTCCCCTCCCTTCCTCTCTCCCATTTTCCCTTACCGTCTTGAGTATCTCTTGCACGAAGCCAAAGGAAAAAAAAAAAGGGACAAAAATTTCGGGATCTTGTTGAAGTAAATATTTCAAAGGTCGCATAATTCCATCATAAAAAATGTGCTGTAAAAAAAATGTCGGTTGCTTTAGATCTTCAGAAGACTTGAGTTACTGCTCTCTCTCTCTCTCTCTCTCTCTCACTCTCTCTCTCTCTCTCTCTCTCTCTCTCTCTCTCTCTCTCTCTCTCTCTCTCTCTCTCTCGTTCAACATGTATCTTATTTACAATCATATAGATTTTAAACGTTTTGACCACTGTATATTCAAGGAGTAAAATTTAAATAAATGTTCATATGCTTATCTTAGAATATTGTCAAGATATCTTTGATTGATTGATGAAGATTAAGCCACCCAAAAGGTGGCACGGGCATGAATAGCCCGTAAGTGGTAGCCCTTTTGAGTCATTACCAGTATCAATAGATGATACTGGAGATCTGTGGAGGTGCGACTGCGTGACGGGAGATGTCTCCCGTGTATCTTAGATGAATAACTAATTTTGAGTTTTTACGAGAAAAATGTCAAATGGAGAACCATCAAATACAGGCGCTTTCGTCAAACATTTTATACCAGGTCAACCTATCCTTCCTATCCTTCCTTCATGATCTCTACACGACGAAGGATAGGCCGGGTTCCTCATTGACTCCCCACGGCAAGCAAGTTAACGTCGACCCTCCCTTAGCAGAGTAGGCTGCGTCAGTGGGCCGTGGGAGATTAGTTACAGGTTGAGACAACAATATGCAAACCTCATTTGGACAGTAAAATTTGTGCAATAAAAACAAACATATAATTCCATAATATTATTAATGATCCTGAAAAAAATAACAACTTAATTTCAGGTTGATAAAACAGTGTAGCGCCTATTTTGTTTTTTCTAAAAACTCGACTCGTAATTTAAATAATTCTTTGCGTCATAATAACAATTTTATAGCCAAGGGAGTTATGAGGAAAATGAAATTGAGGAACAGTGTTTATCCTTATTGCTTGTTACCTAATATCAGCGGTCAACTGCCTTATTTTGACCCCTGTTGCGCCCCAATCAGATTAGGCAGTTAAGTGCTGGTCTCTGTAATATAGAATGAATGCAAGTTCACTTGTAATGGAGCGGGATGACATGATGATTCCCAGGACTTGGAAAACTTTCTTATGAACATGAATGAAACAAAAATTCATTCTGCAGATAGCTAAAGAGAAAGGGATGACATGATTGAAGAATATAGATGAAACTAGAGAAGTATTGAAAAAAAAATTTACCAACAAAATTTAACACGAAATATAGTATACAACATGAATAAGTTTAAGATTCGGGAAAAAGTAGCTTAGTTAACTACGGGTTAAGGACCAGGGTTGTTAATTTAAGAAGCAAATTACAAGTAATATAAGACGTACGATCTCTAGGTTGTTTCTGGTTATAACTAGGTTGTAACTGGCTAGGGTTGTGGAACTGGTTAGCCATATGTATGGTTGAGTAGGACCTGCCTCGTATGGCCAAAATTACCTTCAGAAGTCTCCTTTATTTTTAGGTTCCTAAATAAAATTCCTTTAAAGTTTGTTTTTTTAAGACGCCTAAAACGAATTCTCACTTCAGT
>NW_025574451.1:0-23525 GCF_020424385.1 Procambarus clarkii | reverse complement strand
CCCCGCCACTATACCAGGCTAGTGAACACCACGTCTCTATACCAGGCTACTGCACACCACGCCACTATACCAGGCTACTGCACACCCCGCCACTATACCAGGCTAGTGCACACCCCGCCACTATACCAGGCTAGTGCACACCACTCCTCTATACCAGGCTAGTGCACACCACGCCTCTATACCAGGCTAGTGCACACCCCGCCACTATACCTTGCTAGTGCACACCACGCCTCTATACCAGGCTAGTGCACACCCCGCCACTATACCAGGCTAGTGCACACCACGCCTCTATACCAGGCTAGTGCACACCCCGCCACTATACCAGGCTAGTGCACACCACGCCTCTTTACCAGGCTAGTGCACACCCCGCCACTATACCAGGCTAGTGCACACCCCACCACTATACCAGGCTAGTGCACACCACGCCACTATACCAGGCTAGTGCACACCACGCCTCTATAACAGGCTAGTGCACACCCCGCCACTATACCAGGCCAGTGTACACCCCCCCCGCCACTATACCAGGATAGTGCACACCCCGCCACTATACCAGGGTAGTGTACACCCCCCCCCGCCTCTATACCAGGCTAGTGCACACCCCGCCACTATACCAGGCTAGTGCACACCACGCCTCTATACCAGGCTAGTGCACACCACGCCACTATACCAGCCTAGTGCACACCCCACCACTATACCAGGCTACTGCACACCACGCCACTATACCAGGCTAGTGCACACACCCCACCACTATACCAGGCTAGTGCACACCACGCCACTATACCAGGCTACTGCACACCCCGCCACTATACCAGGCTAGTGCACACCACGCCACTATACCAGGCTAGTGCACACCACGCCACTATACCAGGCTAGTGCACACCCCACCACTATACCAGGCTAGTGCACACCACGCCACTATACCAGGCTACTGCACACCACGCCCCTATACCAGGCTAGTGCACACCACGCCACTATACCAGGCTACTGCACACCACGCCTCTATACCAGGCTAGTGCACACCACGCCACTATACCAGGCTAGTGCACACCCCGCCACTATACCAGGCTACTGCACACCACGCCACTATACCAGGCTAGTGCACACCACGCCACTATACCAGGCTAGTGCACACCCCGCCACTATACCAGGCTAGTGAACACCACGTCTCTATACCAGGCTACTGCACACCACGCCACTATACCAGGCTACTGCACACCCCGCCACTATACCAGGCTAGTGCACACCCCGCCACTATACCAGGCTAGTGCACACCACGCCACTATACCAGGCCAGTGCACACCCCACCACTATACCAGGCTACTGCACACTACGCCACTATACCAGGCTACTGCACACCACGCCTCTATACCAGGCTAGTGCACACCACGCCACTATACCAGGCTAGTGCACAGCACGCCTCTATACCAAGCTAGTGCACACCACGCCACTATACCAGGCTACTGCACATCCCGCCACTATACCAGGCTAGTGCATACCCCGCCACTATACCAGGCTAGTGCACACCCCGCCACTATACCAGGCTAGTGCACACCACGCCACTATACCAGGCTAGTGCACACCACGCCACTATACCAGGCTAGTGCACACCACGCCACTATACCAGGCTAGTGCACACCACGCCTCTATACCAGGCTAGTGCACACCCCGCCACTATACCAGGCTAGTGCACACCCCGCCACTATACCAAGCTAGTGCACACCCCACCACTATACCAGGCTAGTGCACACCCCGCCACTATACCAGGCTAGTGCACACCCCGCCACTATACCCGGCTAGTGCACACCACGCCTCTATACCAGGCTAGTGCACACCCCGCCACTATACCAGGCTAATGCACACCCTGCCACTATATATATATTATATATATATATATATATATATATATATATATATATATATATATATATATATATATATATATATATATATATATATATATATATATATATATATATATATTATATATATATATATATATATTATATATATATATATATATATATATATATATATATATATATATATATATATATATATATATATATATATATATATATATATATATATATATATATATATATATATATATATATATATATATATGTCGTACCTAGTAGCCAGAACGCACTTCTCAGCCTACTATGCAAGGCCCGATTTGCCTAATAAGCCAAGTTTTCATGAATTAATTGTTTTTCGACTACCTAACCTACCTAACCTAACCTAACCTAACTTTTTCGGCTACCTAACCTAACCTAACCACTAGAGATAGGTTAGGTTAGGTTAGGTAGGGTTGGTTAGGTTCGGTCATATATCTACGTTAATTTTAACTCCAATAACAAAAAATTTACCTCATACATAATGAAATTGGTAGCTTTATCATTTCATAAGACAAAAAATAGAAAAAATATATTAATTCAGGAAAACTTGGCTTATTAGTGCATATTGTCCTGGGGACCATTCAGGCTTGTTCGCATTTGTGTTCCTCACGTGTGCCCCAAAGAATGAGGTGATTTGGTAAAATGCTATGCCCAAGATTACTATCCGAGTGCCGGCGGTGGGGTGGTTCAAATAGCCTCGGCTATCACCTCATTTTGTCCGGTCGTGATGGTCAAGTGGATTAAGGCGTCTTGTACATACCAATTGCGTTGCTTCTGGGAGTATGGGTTCGAGTCACTTCTGGGGTGTGAGTTTTCAGTTATATATATATATATATATATATATATATATATATATATATATATATATATATATATATATATATATATATATATATATATATATATATATATATATATATGTCGTACCTAATAGCCAGAACGCACTTCTCAGCCTACTAATCAAGGCCCGATTTGCCTAATAAGCCAAGTTTTCATGAATTAATGTTTTTTCGTCTACCTAACCTACCTAACCTAACCTAACCTAGCTTTTTTTGGCTACCTAACCTAACCTTACCTATAAATATAGGTTAGGTTAGGTTAGGTAGGGTTGGTTAGGTTCGGTCATATATCTACGTTAATTTTAACTCCAATAAAAAAAAATTGACCTCATACATAGAGAAAAGGGTTGCTTTATCATTTCATAAGAAAAAAATTATAGTAAATATATTAATTCAGGAAAACTTGGCTTATTAGGCAAATCGGGCCTTGAATAGTAGGCTGAGAAGTGAGTTCTGGCTACTAGGTACGACATATATATATATATATATATATATGTCGTACCTAGTAGCCAGAACGCACTTCTCTGCCTACTATGCAAGGCCCGATTTGCCTAATAAGCCAAGTTTTCCTGAATTAATATATTTTCTCAAATTTTTTCTTATGAAATGATAAAGCTACCCATTTCATTATGTATGAGGTCAATTTTTTTTTGTTGGAGTTAAAATTAACGTAGATATATGACCGAACCTAACCAACCCTACCTAACCTAACCTAATCTATCTTTATAGGTTAGGTTAGGTTAGGTAGCCCAAAAAGTTAGGTTAGGTTAGGTAGGTTAGGTAGTCGAAAAACAATTAATTCATGAAAACTTGGCTTATTAGGCAAATCGGGCCTTGCATAGTAGGCAGAGAAGTGCGTTCTGGCTACTAGGTACGACATATATATACATATGCATATATATATATATATATATATATATATATATATATATATATATATATATATATATATATATATATATATATATATATATATATATATATATATATATGTCGTACCTAGTAGCCAGAACTCACTTCTCAGCCTACTATGCGAGGCCCGATTTGCCTAATAAGCCAAGTTTTACTGAATTAATATATTTTCTCTAATTTTTTTCTTATGAAATGATAAAGCTACCCATTTCATTATGTATGAGGTCAATTTTTTTTTATTGGAGTTAAAATTAACGTAGATATATGACCGAACCTAACCAACCCTACCTAACCTAACCTAACCTATCTTTATAGGTTAGGTTAGGTTAGGTAGCCGAAAACGTTAGGTTAGGTTAGGTTAGGTAGGTTAGGTTGTCGAAAAAACATTAATTCATGAAAACTAGGCTTATTAGGCAAACCAGGCCTTGCATAGTAGGCTGAGAAGTGAGTTCTGGCTACTAGGTACGACATATATATATATATATATACACACACACTAGCTATTCCCATATATAGTAGCTGTACCCGGCCACACGTTGCTGAGCCACAGCAACCTTTCCCTGTCTCCCAGTCCTCTCCACCATTCCCCCTACCCCTCCTCCATCCCCTCGTCCTCTCAACCATTCCTTATTCCCTCGTCCGTTTTTTCTCCCCATCGTCCCCCACTCCAGCATCCCCTCGCCCTTCTGACCATTCCCCACTCCACCGTCCCCTCGTCATTGCCACTATCTCCCATCTCTTCGTCCTCCCTTCCAGTCCCCCCTTCCCCGTCTCCTCCTCCTCCCCACTATCCCCCACTCTCTCCTGTTCCCTTGTCTTCCCCACCATTCTCCATTGCCCTTTCCCCTCGTCCCCACCATTCCCAAATCCCCTGTTCCCTCGTCCTCCCCCCCCATTTGCCCCTCCCCTGTCCCCTCGTCCCCCCCCCCAACATCCCCCACTCCCGTCCCCTCGTCCTTCCCACCATTCCCCACTCCCTCATCTGATGATCAAATGATCTGATGATCCCATCAGAAAATTGGGAACATCCAAAGATCTGGGGCTAGATTCACGAAGAAGTTACACAAACACTTACGAACCTGTACATCTTTTCTCAACCTTTGGTGGCTTTGTTTACAATTATTAAACAGTTAATGAGCTCCGAAGCACCAGGAGGCTGTTTATAACAATAACAACATTTGATTGGCAAGTTTTCATGTTTGTAAACTGTTTAATAAATGTAACTAAAGCCATCAAAGATTCAGGAAAGATGTAAACCTTCGTAAGTACTTGCGTAACTGGGACCAGATTCACGAAAGCACTTACGCAAGCACTTATGAACGAGTACATCTTTCCTCATTCTTTGACGGCTTTGGTTACAAAGTTAAAAAAACAGTTTATAAGCATGAAAACTTCCCATTCAACTGTTGTTACTGTTATAAACAGCCTCCTGGTGCTTCAAAGCTCATTAACTGTTTAATATTGGAAACAAAGCCGCCATAGATTGAGAAAAGATGTACAGGTTCGTAAGTGCTTGCGTAAGTGTTTTCGTGAATCTGGCCCCTGCTTCGTGAATCTGGCCCCAGATGTTCTTATCACTGAAATATAAGAATATACAGATCAAAAAATGATACGAAAAAATAAAAAAAATAAAAAATTAAAAATATACTATAATCACAAAATGAATGGTATGCTAAACAACACAGCTCAGTTCCAATGCAATGTCACACAAAATAATTAAATCAAAATGAAAATAAATCGAAATCTATGAGAATTCAATATCAATGAAATCGGAAACATTGAAATGGAATCGTAACATATTTAGTATAGCGTGTGTAGGTCTTAAGTGTAACAGATGGCGCTGTTTATCAAAAACGCATGTTTTTACCTGTCACAGAGGTGGCATCTATATAGTAGATATATAAAAACATGCGCATATTCGAATGGAAAGTTGTGTCAAAATTTCAAAGCAATTGGTAAAGAACTTTTGGCGATTTCAGCGTGTGTTGCTCTTACATCCAACAGATGGAATTCTTTAAAAAAAAAAAAAAAATTTCCTGTCACAGGTGAGGCATGTATATAGTAGGTATATAAAAAGACGCGCCTATTCGAATGCAACATTGTGTCAACATTTCAAAGCAATCGATAAAGAGGTTTCGAAGATTTCCTTCACATGAAAACATGTGAAAACACAGTTTTCAAAAAAATCATGTTTTTCCCCATCGCAGACGTGACATCTAAATAATATGTATATAAAAACCTTCTCAGATGCGAATGGAACGTTGTGTGAAAATTTCAAAGTAATCGGTGAAGAACTTTCGGTGATTATCGATTATGAACAAACGAAGAATTCCATTTTTATTTATATAGATATAATGAATATGATGAAAAAATAATTCCTGTTTTCTGTCTTACATTGTCGATGGGGTACAGTGTATAGCATTAATGTGAAGAAACATGACAATGGACCACAAGTAGAATGACCTAGACATGTGATGAAAGTCTGCTTACCCTGTAGGCGAGGGGTGTGGTGGTGTGGGGCATGTTCCAATGTGTGCGATTTATTTTTAGTTTGTGGGCATGATTACAGCTCTCGGTCTCCACCTCTTTGTTGCGTCCATATAGTACAGCAATTCTCTGAAGTCTTTTGTGCTTTGTTACATCAACTTTCAAGACAGATAATGGAGCTGGCTTCCCACCACCACCCTCAGCTGGCTTTGATCACAGGTCTAGGTCACTCTATTTGATGCCCCTTGTCAGGTTCCATCCCTCTAATACTAAACACATTGTATTCCATCAACAATGTAAGAAAGAAAACAGAAAATGCCTTTTCACCCATAGGATTATAAACCCATGGAACCCCCTAACTTGCCAAACCCGTAAAGGCCGAGACATTATTTCAAAATTCTGTTAGAAAAAATCTCGGGAACAAGCATCCTGTGAAGGCCACTAGAGATATGATGACTCTCAGGAAAATTCTGCCTATATTCCCTAGTATTTTATTCATTGACAAGGACCATATGAGACATCATCACAAAGTGATTAATTCTTCTAGGTTAAGGGAACCAAGCCTTAAGTTTTAATTTGTGGCCCGTATGATCTGATATTCCCGTGTGTACAGGCCTCTGATTAAAAAAAATCTTCATTTCATTTTATTCATACAAAATTTAACAGTCATAGCCATTAATAAGGTTTGATCAAATTAATTTGGATGCAGATATTTAACTGACTGAATAATTCAAGAGAACCATGGAGTGTTTTCAGTCTGGGGACTTTTTAGTTTTCACTTCAGGATAACAATCAATAATGAACACTTTGATTTCAACAGCTTCATGAAAGATAGTGAATAAAAAAAGGTAGGTATTCCCTATAACCTCATTACTGTAACAGGTGTCCTAATATTTCAGTAGTGAGGTTGTGTGAAATTATATGAATTTAGTTTTTTATCCATTATTCCTACTCAGGATATAGACTAGTACATCTGACGAGATTTTGTATGAAATATTAAATTTGCCCTTAATGATGCATGAAGAAATAAATACCATTGTTTGTGATTTATCAAAATATGAATTTTAGTTTCAAAATTTCACCAGATGTACTTTCTTACGTGCTGACTACAATGTCAAAAAATTTTAAACTAATAATTTAATACAGTACATTACTTCTTTCCGGCATACACAACAATTTCTCCTATAACCATAATCTATGGATGTATCCCCAGAGATCATTCATTAGATGTACTAGTGTAAGAGTATTTGTAATACAACAGGTTGTTTTGTTTTTCACATTGTATAAGTAATAATTTTCTGTATTGTCTGTAATCACTTTCACTTTTTATAATGCTTTACAAAACCTTAGTATGCTGGTCTGATCTTCATCTCGGTTCTCTTGAGGGAGTAGTGATGACCTAGAAAAGGATACCAGTTGACACCGTCGGCAAAAGAGGTGTGGTTACCTTTGTGATATTTGCCATTTAGGTTTGAGTAATGACAGCTCGTGTACCACCAAGCGCCCAGGTAACTGAAATCAAATGATAATCTTAACAACATTCCATTATATCAACTTAATACATAAAGCTTTTAAAAGAATGTAAGAACAATAGATTTCACGGATATTTTGTATGAAACATTCATTATTTAAACAAATTTTCTGTTCTTATATTACAGTAAGAACTTTAACACCAAGTACTGTAACGTTATTGGAGTTTGTTAGGCAACATTTTTGACGTAATTATTTGGAAAGGTATTAGTCGTTTTCAATATTTATTTATAGAGGTAAAGAAGTATTTAAAATAACAGCATAATAATTTTACTTATGCTTTAGATTGAACTTTGTGTTATAGACAGTTTTCATGTTGATCATCAATGGTGAAACATAGATCATGATGTGCAGAAATGAGATAAACAATGCTGATGAGTTTTGATACTTGGAATGTGTGGAGTTAAGTTAAATGTTGCACAAAGTGGCTTCGTAGGAAGTAGTGCATATCGTGCACTTTAAATATCCAACCAGTAATTAGTGTGCATGAAGTCACATCTGTTACCCAACATATACATGGAAGGGATCATTAGCGAGGTCAAGGTACGATTCACGAGGGGGTATGAACCTATTGTATAGGCCAAACACAAGTACAGTACGGTAACTAGAATATGATATATTTAACACATGCAGACAAGTCAGTACTTTTTAGCAGTTAGAGATTCATGTAGCTACTCTTTCACTCTCAATTTGTCTGCCCATCTTTTCAGTCCACCTATCCTCTTTTCACCAGTCTATCAATTGTTTCAAGAATATGGCCAAACCATCTCAAAAACTATAGAGTGCAGTATACTCGATCTGGTGATGTACCAACTTTTGGACACTGAATCTTTCCATTAAATTTGAATCACTTGCCCAATCTATTCTCCAAACAACACACGTGCATCTTTATATTTAATTTCTAGTGGTCCAGTTATTTGTTTTCATGTTCTTGCTACATTATATGGTTGTACAAAACACAATCATAGTTTTATGGTTGTACACCTGCTCAGTCCATCTAGAGTTGTAACTTTGAATATGTTTGCAATGAATAAAATATCAATATAATAAAACCCTAACAGTTGAAATGTCATTTTCCATCAAGTATACTCTAAATTAGGCATTTTTGTATATACTGTACTTTGTGAACTGGCAACGTAACAGTAGTCCTTTAATTCGGATATATAATGTTAAAGTGTGTATGAGCATTTTTGTCCAAAATGTATTTGGAACAGAAGGCACCCTCATATCCACTAAATGATACCCATGTTAAGGTCACAGATTGTGCTATAATTCCAAGTTGTACCACGTTTTAACTGACGTTGTGTAACCTCATACACAGCTGTGTTTTAATTTAAATATTATAACAAGAATCTAATTATAGAGCTTTGGACCTCTAAGAGTTCTTGGAGAATTATGAATTCTTCTTTGCAAATATTGCATTCTCAAAATATATTAATGATATAACATGTAGGAATGTTGGTCAACATCTGAACATATTAACCACTTCCAGTTTCTCTTCATTCAAATACAAGATGTACAATATTTTAGTGATCTTACCTTACAGCACAGTTTTTATCATAAGTGTCAAGATCCTTATCCTTGGTAGTAAATCTCTGGCCATTGACAAAGCTGAAGCCATCACCAGCATCTCCAGTATACCCATTAACCTCAACTTTATAAGAGGCACTCCGGTCATGGACATAAAAGAATTGGTACTGAGCCCATCGGATGCCGTTGTCAAAGTCTGCCAGGTCAAAGTGTATTTGGTTGAGTGTCTGCTCAGTGAGGGCGTGAATGTGGTCGAGTCCAAGCCAAAACTCGCCAGAGAGATTACCAAAGCCCAAGGCATATTCCATCCATGTGCGGTAGAATTCTTCCCGCGGGAGTATATCTTCTCGACGCTGAATTACAGTCCATCCTCCGCCATTAGAGTCCATATCACAATAGACACGGACAGGACGTTTTGGGCAGCAGTCGTACGGATAGATGGTGAAAAGACCACTGGTTTTGTGGCCGTGATCTTGCAGTTCACGGCAATTACGATTTTGGAAGCCAAGCCCTAACCACAAAGGCTCTGTCAGGTACGAATTAACAATGGTGTCCTCTGCCGCCACCAACAATAACATACTCCATGTGCTTACTACCACCAGCATCCACAGTGGCTTACCCATCATCCACTTGATAAATCTGAAATATATGAGATTAATAAATACTTATTTTTAAAAGTTATCAAGTATAGTTCCTCTATTATACTAGATGTGATACCTGACACTGTTCAGGTAACGGAGGCCATTTGGGTCGACCTAATGCTTTAATCAATCTAGCATGAAGGCTGACACTAAATCACTTATGACTCACCAGTCCAGAGATCTAGGAACTTGGCCAGTCACCTTCCAACAATTTCACTGAGGGGAGCCATAATGAGACTGACCCCAACCCGCCAATGTTGGGCACATAACCCACTGCAATCACTGTGCGAAGTTGGATCAGGGTAGCCTCCAAGCATACAGACTTCAGATTCTGTGGTATAGGTATAGGCAAGGCAACTTACATTGCATTCATATCCTAGACCAGTGATATAAGTGAATTTGTGAGATCTTACAAGAGCACTTAAGAGACTCCATTGGGATTCAGATCCTAAATTCACCGAAGGCGTCAGCCAATGGGATACTCTTGCAGGCTCTTCACCCCAACTCCAGATGACTACAAACAGACCCACTGCAATAGGCAAATAATGGAGAATATTGCTCCAGCAATGCTGGAGGCAGCTTCTAGGAAGAATACAGCATACCTCACTGTGCAAGCCCCTCATGTTGGGGACTTCCTGTTGGCTATCCCTAATTCCTCCTTGGGCATCCATCTGGGCCATCAGGTCCTAAGTATTGGTGTTGCTCTGATCTTTGCCATCCCTCTCTTCACCGATCACTGGTGTATCTGCAGCTATGCATCAACAGACCAATGCGGCAACAATGGTCTCATCTGTTGCAAGTCGGGAAGATTGCCAAACATAAAACAGTCAATGACATTATGAGGGTTGACTACAGTCGAGTGTCCAGCACAAAAGGAGATTCAAATTTGCAGACCTAACAACAATCACAAGTGCCCGAATGGAGCTACCTTGTAACCTTGGAGAGACGGTAAATAGGTTGTGTGGGACTACATGCGTGCATTTATATTAGCTAATACCAAACAATGGCACATTTAAACTGAAGGTGGTGGGGCTGCCACCTTCACCCAGAAAACCATTAAGTATGGGGACTTTAGTTCAGGACTGCCATGGGTGAACTGATTCCTATCGACCAAGATACCACCCACATCACTTCTGCGCACTACAAATGTGACATAACGACCATTTGGAAATGTAGGATGCAAGAACTAACAGCTGGATCCATCAAGCACAAATAGATGAATACAAATATGGTTACTAAACACTATTCAAACACCAGTAAACTATTTTAAGTAAAGGTATCAGCTATTTTAAATGAAGGTACTGCTATAATGTACACCTTGTCATGGCTGGGACCCCAACCCTACTGTCTCCCGCCACTCTGTATATAACTTAGTAAGAAAAACTACACAGGGATCACATAAGATGAAGCTTTCCACCAGGGAACAGAAAACGGGATCTGGCGCGCTCAACAGATGGCGTTGACATCGTCACATCTCCCTTCCTAAAAGAATTAAGGTAGGATGTTTGAATGGGCGGGTCGATATTCACTTGATCATGGGTGGTTTAACAATTAATGACAAGTTCTACTAGTACTACTATAACGAGCTAAAAATTAAACACTTACCAAAGGTGGCCCCAGTACATGGTTCAACACTTATCGAGGGTGGACCCGGTATGTGGTTCAACACATGTAGAGGATGGACCAGTACTTGCCGAGGGTGGACCCGGTACGTGGTTCAACACTTTACTTTAGGTATTGTATGTACTAGCTCTATCTATAATCTAACATTATGTTTGTAAATCAACTATGTATATACTTTCCTGAATAAAATTTACTTTGCTTACTTCCTGAGGGTATACCAGTACTTGTCGAGGGTGGACCCGGTACGTGGTTCAACACTAGCCGTGGGTGGACCCGGTACGTGGTTCAACACTTGCCGAGGATGGACCCGGTACGTGGTTCAACACTTGCCGAGGGTGGACCCGGTACGTGGTTCAACACTTGCCGAGGATGGACCCGGTACGTGGTTCAACACTTGCCGAGGGTGGACCCGGTACGTGGTTCAACACTTGCCGAGGATGGACCCGGTACGTGGTTCAACACTTGCCGAGGGTGGACCCGGTACGTGGTTCAACACTTGCCGAGGATGGACCCGGTACGTGGTTCAACACTTGCCGAGGATGGACCCGGTACGTGGTTCAACACTTGGCGAGGGTGGACCGGTGCGTGGTTCAACACTCACTGCTTGCGAGAGTAGAGGTTATGCTGGAGATGAAGTGAGGCTGTGCTGATATATATATAGTGGCGCTCATTTTATTCTCTCACGTCTCGCCTAATACAATGTAAAGTCTGTCCTGACATTCTCAGAAAGAACTCCTCTGCCCCGCCTACCACCTTGGGAAACCCTGCTAGGCTGGGGAATCCACACATTCCCCATCTCCACAATCCACCCAAGTTTTAATGTAGCAAATAAATTTTTCTTGTAACTTTGACTGGTCAGTATAAACACGGTGTTGCTTCTTACAAGTCGGCATTCGGTCAACGACAGTAAGTGTTTGGACGGCGTTCCTTTATCCCAGCTTCTATCCTGCCATTATATACCACTTCTAAGTGCTATATCGTCATACTGGTTTAGCGCTTTCTCGTGGCAATTACACTGCAACTTTATCACTTAACACGAAAGTCCTTGTATACAAAATAGGATATTTTGGAAAATCATATGCATCTGTTTAATTGTTTGTAATAATATATTAGTGCAGTGCGTGTAGTTTGCTAAATGAACACAAATCTTTGTGTGGGTTGTACATCATCTCATGGTCCCCGACTCTCCCCTCCCCCTTCCCCATTAACCAAGAAGTTTTACTCTCAAGCCTTACTGTGTAGTTCCCAAGAGACACTCCCGGGCCTCCTACGTTGCTACACGGACTCTTCTCCCTCTCTCCCTTCCCCGACGTTTTGCGTCGTTACAGTGACCCTCGGGACCCATGAATTACCCAAGCAACCCCCCCACCCCCCGGCACCCACCCCTAAGTTGCCACAGACTCGACACAGTTTGTCGTTTGTTGTTGTTTTAGACTCGGTTATTTGGAACAAAAAGCTCAAAGCAGCACAGGCTATGGTGAGCCCGTAGTGGACAAAAAAATTAAGTTTCACGTGTCGCTGCTGAGATCCTCAGGGATTTCTCATCCCCCATCATACAACTTAGGCACCAAACTTTTTTATTTACTATATATATATTGTGACGGGAAAGTGTAGGAGTGTAGATGTTCAGCAGTCCTCCAATGGCTGGTGTCAATGTCTAGTCACACTTACAAAAAAAAGATAGACTGCTTGGATGTTTATCTGTGGTAAAGTAAGGGAAGACACGCAAAACACATAGTATGAACAATGAAACTTTAATTAATATAGAAAACAAATTAAAAACAAAGACAATCCTTTGGCTATGTACAGTGCAAACAAACATGTCAAAAACATATAACATAAATGAAGAATAGGGATGACGTTATGCTATAATAATATAAAGACAAAGTAAAAAATAACCAGGTGCTGAGAATATAGCGCTAGCTGAGAAACGCCCACCTGATAGCCAGCGTATAACAGTTAGTTGTTCACGGCTTGAGAGCACAAGGATATTCTGACTTCAATGGCTGGTTCAAGCCCAGACATCGACTTGTAGAGGGCGATGAGGTGCAGGTGTGCAGTCGGCGGGACACCAATCAGAAGCACGCAAGCTGGGAATGGTAGTTTGCTGGTTGATGATGGAGCCGGCATGGAGGGAGTGTGGAGTAGGGGGGTGTCTCGGGTACGTTTGCCTCCTGGTCAAAACGTTTTGTGCTACTGGTAGACGTATCTTGGAGGTAGCATCTTATTGTTGTGTGATATACATAACTTTATGTGGAGAAGAGCAGGCTCAATCTCTCTTGAAAGAGATTATCGTCACAATATATATATATATATATATATATATATATATATATATATATATATATATATATATATATATATATATATATATATATATATATATATATATATATATATATATATATATATATATTGTGACGATAATCTCTTTCAAGAGAGATTATATATATATATATATATATATATATATATATAATCGACATATATATATATATATATATATATATATATGTCGTACCTAGTAGTTAGAACTCACTTCTCAGCCTACTATGCAAGGCCCGATTTGCCTAATAAGCCAAGTTTTCATGAAATAATGTTTTTTCGACTACCTAACCTACCTAACCTAACCTAACCTAACTTTTTCGGCTACCTAACCTAACCTAACCTATAAAGATAGGTTAGGTTAGGTTAGGTAGGGCTGGTTAGGTTCGGTCATATATCTACGTTAATTTTAACTCCAATAAAAAAAATTGACCTCAATCATAATGAAATAGGTAGCTTTATCATTTCATAAGAAACAAATTAGGGAAAATATATTAATTCAGGAAAACTTGGCTTATTAGGCAAATCGGGCCTTGCATAGTAGGCTGAGAAGTGCGTTCTGGCTACTAGGTACGACATATATATATATATATATATATATATATATATATATATATATATATATATATATATATATATATATATATATATATATATATATATATATATATATATATATATATATATATTAGTATATTTTGGTAGCAGTCTTTCCTGTAGACATATATTATTAAATATGACCGAAAAAGTAAGATTAATAATTCTAACACGAATTTTCTCAATCTTTCGTACATTACGCTTCACTGTTGGAGGTAAATCAAAAATCACTTCTCCAAAATTCATTTTTATTTCTTCTTTCTACAGGACCTCGAGACACAAAAGAAGGTCACTACCAAAGATACCTTACAAGCAGAACTTATTGCAGAAGGAGGAAAGAATCGAGGCAATTACAGAAGCACCATACTGTCCCCCGAGCTCAAAGCGGCAGCTAAAAGCCTTCGTGAGAACAAGGAGATAGTTGTCAGGAGAGGTGACAAGTCGCCAATATATGTCATTCTTAAAAAAGACGAATATCTGGCGAAAATGAACATCATACTCTCTGACCAAACTAAGTTCCAAAGGGTAACGAAGGACACTACAGCCGAATTAAAAGCAAAGGTCAACAAACTGATCGAAACTGTGAACGCCAAGAAATCCGGACTCCACCTGCCAAAGATCATTGGGGAATATAAACCTGGATATGCGTATGGAAATGTCAAGACGCACAAGCCTGGAAACCCACTTCGGCCAATCATTAGCCAGATACCCACACCCACGTACAGACTGGCGAAGCGACTCAACGGCCTGCTGACTCCTTATGTTCCTTGCGCCTTCAGCCTGAAGTGTCCAAAGGAATTTGTGGACTTACTGCGGGGCGCACGGGCCACAGGGATAAGAGCCTCGTTGGACGTAGAATCGCTGTTTACCAACGTACCTGTGGACGAGACAATCGGAATGATAGCCGACAGAGTGTATCGTGATCCAGCCTGTACTCCTCTTGACATGCCAGAAAGTATTCTGAGGAAACTACTCCAAGCTTGTACTAAAGAGGCACCCTTCTTGAGCCCGGATGGGCACATGTATAAGCAAGTAGATGGGGTCGCCATGGGTTCTCCCCTAGGTGTCCTGTTTGCAAACTTCTACATGGGTACCATCGAGCAAAAAGTCTTAGTCGACATGAACTTGAAACCGGCCATATACTGCAGGTATGTTGACGACATTTTTACACAGGTACCTGATGTCAGGCATCTGCAGGAGCTGAAGGAGGCATTTGAGCAGAGTTCCGTGCTGCGTTTCACTTACGAGACGGAAAAGGATGGGAAGCTGCCTTTTCTAGATGTAACAGTCATGGAAAAGGGCGGAGGTTTCCACACTGCAGTCTACACAAAGGAAACAAACATAGGAATGTGCCTAAATGCCAACAGCGACTGCCCTGACAGGTACAAGAGGAGTGTTGTTAACGCATACGTCGACCGTGCTCTCAGCCACAGCTCGGAATGGAAGCAAGTCGACGAAGAACTCTGTAGGGTAAGGCAGGTCCTAGTCAATAACGGCTTCTCCAATGGTTTCATCGAAGACATCATAAGAAGGAAAGTGAAAAGCCATGCAACCTCCGAAGAGACAACTAACACAACACCTATACCCCCTATTAGACTATTTTACAGGAACTTCTTTTCCACAGCTCATAAAACAGAGGAAAGGGTCCTGAAAGATATTGTTAATAGAAACGTTATCCCTACAGACAAAAATCAGAGGATACAACTGACGATTTACTATAAAACCAGGAAAACGGCCAGCCTACTCATGAGAAACTCTCCAGACACAAAACAGAACGCTTTAAAAGAGACTAACGTCGTCTATGCCTTCAAATGCCCACTTGGGGACTGTAAGCTCCAAAAAACCCAGTATATAGGCAAGACAACAACATCTCTTTCGAGGCGTTTAACGATGCATAAACAACAGGGCTCCATTAAGGAACATATAATCTCTTCCCATAACCAAACCATCGCCAGAGAAATCCTAGTAAACAACACAGAAATCATCGATAGATACAGCGATAGCAGGCGGCTTGACGTTTGCGAGGCACTGCACATCAAGAAGTCAACACCAGCAATCAACAGCCAATTATTGCACAACTATATTCTACCCACCTCAAGACTCCGCTCCAATATAGAAGCATCAAGAAATATGGACCAATAGGCTTTCTACAAACACTTCTATTCAATACCCATTGTTTCGTGTTCTGTCTTGTGTTGATACTTTTAATACCCTATTAATATCCTCTAGTGTTCTGTCTTGTGTTAATGCCACATCACCCTTCCCACCTCACTCAAATGTAATGCCACATCACCCTTCCCACCTCACTCAAATGTAGATATAAAATCAGGGAAACGCTAGTTCTAATCAGTTGTGTATTTGTGAAGTCTTTGAAAATGTAATAAGTTTTACGAAACGCGCCCGTGTCGCGTCAGACTAAGAAATAAAAATGAATTTTGGAGAAGTGATTTTTGATTTACCTCCAACAGTGAAGCGTAATGTACGAAAGATTGAGAAAATTCGTGTTAGAATTATTAATCTTACTTTTTCGGTCATATTTAATAATATATATATATATATATATATATATATATATATATATATATATATATATATATATATATATATATATATATATATATATATATATATGTGTGTGTATATCACGAAAATAAACACGTGATTAAGAATGTGACAATGTCAGACCAAATGCTTTGTTTGTGCATTTGTCAGAAAAAGCTCACAAAATTGATTGGGAGAGTGCGTCTTCAATAACAAATTGTAAAAGCACCTATAACAGAAACATAATTGAATCCGCTTTGATACAGATCACCAAAGAAAGTAATTTGAATATTAGCAGTGGTCTATATAACTTAGATCCATTTCTAATAGATCAGCTAAAGGGCGATTTAAGTAGAATCATTGAAAAACATTTGTCTCACTAATTTATTGTATATATTTACCTCTTTATGTTATAATTACCTATGCATTATGCTTGTATGTCTGCTGTATCAGATGGGCCATTGGGCTACATCGGATGGGCCAATTGGGTGCATCTGATGGGCCAATGGGCCTTCTGCGTTGTTCAAGTATTGTACCTCAACTTACTTCACCACTCTCTCCTGCCTATTTATACCCATCACTCGATCTGTAAAATGACCTTCTGAAGATGTATTTAATATACGAAAGTACTTAAGGAAATTTCCTGTTTCATTTTTCCTCCGTGGTCTGACATTGTCATATATATATATATATATATATATATATATATATATATATATATATATATATATATATATATATATATATATATATATATATATATATATATATATATATATATATATATATTCAACCTGGTCGTACCTAGTAGCCAGAACGCACTTCTCTGCCTACTATGCAAGGCCCAATTTGCCTAATAAGCCAAGTTTTCCTGAATTAATATATTTTCCCTAATTTGTTTCTTATGAAATGATAAAGCTACCAATTTCATTATATATGAGATAAAAAAAATTTTATTGGAGTTAAAATTAACGTAGATATATGACCGAACCTAACCAACCCTACCTAACCTAACCTAACCTATCTCTATAGGTTAGTTTCGGTTAGGTAGCCGATAAAGTTAGGTTAGGTTAGGTTAGGTAGGTTAGGTAGTCGAAAAACAATTAATTCATGAAAACTTGGCTTATTAGGCAAATTGGGCCTTGAAAAGTAGGCTGAGAAGTGCGTTCTGGCTACTAGCTACTAGGTACGACATATATATATATATATATATATATATATATATATATATATATATATATATATATATATATATATATATATATATATATATGCGAACAAGCCTGAATGGTCCCCAGGACAATATGCAACTGAAAACTCACACCCCAGAAGTGACTCGAACCCATACTCCCAGGAGCAACGCAACTGGTATGTACAAGACGCCTTAATCCACTTGACCATCACGACCGGACATAATGAGGTGATAGCCGAGGCTATTTGAACCACCCCACCGCCGGCACTCGGATAGTAATTTTGGGCATAGCATTTTACCAAATCACGTCATTCTTTGGGGCACACGTGAGGAACACAAATGCGAACAAGACTGAATGGTCCCCAGGACAATATGCAACTGAAAACTCACACCCCAGAAGTGACTCGAACCCATACTCCCAGGAGCAACGCAACTGGTATGTACAAGACGCCTTAATCCACTTGACCATCACGACCGGACATAATGAGGTGATAGCCGAGGCTATTTGAACCACCCCACCGCCGGCACTCGGATAGTAATCTTGGGCATAGCATTTTACCAAATCACCTCATTCTTTGGGGCACACGTGAGGAACACAAATGCGAACAAGCCTGAATGGTCCCCAGGACAATATGCAACTGAAAACTCACACCCCAGAAGTGACTCGAATCCATACTCCCAGGAGCAACACAACTGGTATGTACAAGATGCCTTAATCCACTTGACCTCGTCCACAAATAGCCTCGGCTATCACCTCATTATGTCCGGTCGTGATGGTCAAGTGGATTAAGGCGTCTTGTACATACCAGTTGCGTTGCTCCTGGGAGTATGGGTTCGAGTCACTTCTGGGGTGTGAGTTTTCAGTTATATATATATATATATATATATATATATATATATATATATATATATATATATATATATATATATATATATATATATATATATATATATATATATATATATATATATATATATATATATATATATATATATATATATATATATATATATATATATATATATATATATATATATATATATATATATATATATATATATACATATATATAGGGGAGAGGGGCTAGGCCTAGGAGAGGTCTCCCTCTCCCTATATATAGGGAGAGGGAGAGGCCTAGGGGACGGACGTGTGGCGGAGGAGCTGCTGCCTTCTCAGCCATTACCCTGAGACATCTTGGCCTCACCGTACCAAGACTCAACCATATTCACCGTGAATACACCAAGCAGACGTGGAAGTGGCCGGAAGTGCCTACTGTGTACCATCTATGTGAAAACTTATCAAAACAGGTGGGTTGGCAGTGTGGAGTCATGGAGGCTGGAGTGAGGGGCCTGGATGGACCCTGCAGGCCTCCCATAGTGAGGGTAGGTGGGGGGTGAGTGAGGGGTGTTGTGTGGTCAGGAGAGAGAGTTGGGGTTACGCGTGTGCCAAATAGTGTTTTGTGTTTTTCTTTTTTGAAAGAAAAAAAGAAAGTTTTTTTGTTGAACAAGTTACGTTGTCAGCGATAATTGGCGCAACATATCTATCATATTGTTAGTACATCACACGTGCAGTGAGTCAGATTACAAGTGTGTGATTCATTCATTATTGTGCAGTGATATACGGGGGAATTATACCAGTGTTAGTGTCGCCCTGACCCCCGCCCCCACCCAGCGCCCAGGCCGGGAAGAACCTGCTCTCCCCCTCCTACCCACCCCACCACGTCGCCTCCCCACCCACGAGGCCACCTTGCCACCCGCCCATAGAAGCCGGGAGGCTCCCATGTGTGTCTACGCCACCCACCCACCCAATGTATACTCACATATTGTGTAGTGGGTGTATACCCACACTTTGTATAGAGGTGGTATATGTATTACCACTCATCTGAGTAGTAAGTGCCACGGCCAGCTGATCATCCTCCCAGCCTCCAACCGCCGCCCACCCTCCAGTCTCCACCCGCCGTCCACCCTTCCGCCCAGCGCCCGCCCAGCGCCCGCCCAGCGCCCGCCCATGTCGCAGCTCTCAACAGATAGCCAGGCTTCTCCAAGCCAAGATGAGCCATCAAGCTGGGGTAGACAAGGTAGATGTCAGACGTGTGACAGGGTATGCTATATCCGGTTGAGGGACGATAATGTGCGCATTCATTCCAACAACGGAGTCAGGTGTTTGGGTTCTGGGCGCCCTCCCAGGGAGAACACCAATCAACAGCCCACACCGCCCGTAAGGCAAAACACCTCCCAGACCTTCATTCCCACAGAAAATTGATTAGAAGCTATCAAAGCAACATCGGCCAGAACCTTGCAACACATCCCTGAAGCAGCCCGCCCCCATGCAGCAGCCAAATTATCTGCCCTCCTGAGAAAGGTCAACGACTCTCCTGGAACGACCCAAGCATGGCACAACCTCCTAATGTTTGGCAACATATGTCTAGCCACCCCTGCAAGGAGAGACAAAAGCTTGGCTGCCTCAGTCATCAAAGCTATAAATGATTTTCCCAGGGAGGACAACCAGGTGCGCCTTCCCACTCGCGCGAGAAACACCCACGGCAGGAAGAGCAACAGTGGCATATCCGAGACATCAAAAATCAGAACATCAGAACAAGAAAATAGAAGAAGGAAACACTATTGGCGCAATACGAGTCATCACCAGTGAGGACTCAATTGCCGACAGAGATGCCGCAACAGCTAAAGCCCTAAGGGAGAAACACCCACCCAGGGCTCCGCGTGAGGACGACATTGTACAAGTGGGGGCTACCGGAGCAGAACCTCTCTGGGTGGCTGAATCTGTGGTCCATAAAGCAGCCATGTCCTTCCATACAGGATCAGCAGGTGGGTTCACAGGACTAAAACCCAACCACCTCAAGCAAATGCTCAACCCTGCACTGGGTGACATTGCAAAGAACCTCTTGGTGGAACTAACCAGATTCACCAACACATGTCTAGCTGGCAACATACCAGCGTCCATAAGACCTATCTTTTTTGGAGCATCTCTCTGTGCTCTAAAGAAAAAGGATGGAGGGATCAGGCCAATAGCTGTGGGCAATTCTCTCCGGCGACTCGTCGCAAAGGCAGCTGCAAGAACAGTTAGTGATGCAGCGGCCAACATGCTGAAGCCAAAACAGCTCGGGTTTGGCATTCCACAAGGGTGTGAGGCGGCAGCCCATGCAGCTCGAGCCTTCATCGCCAACATCACAGACGAAAAGGCCCTTATCAAGCTAGATTTCAAAAATGCCTTCAATTTGGTGCGGAGGGATGCTGTACTCCGTGCGGTTCATAGTCATTTCCTTTCCCTCTACCCTTTTGTACATTCATGCTACAGTATGGATCTTAAGCTACTTTTTGGCGAACATGAAATTGACTCGGGAGAAGGCGTCCAACAGGGTGACCCCCCTGCTCCTCTCCTTTTCTGCTTAGTCATCAAACAAGTCACAGAGGTCCTGTCCAGCGATCTTAACATCTGGTTCTTGGATGATGGTACCCTAGCTGGTTCCCAAGACTCAATCCTGGAGGACATCAGAAAAATCCAGGAGCAAGGTGCAGTTTTAGGCCTCACCCTGAACCCTTCTAAATGTGAAATAATATGTTCCAACCAGGGCATCGTAGAGAGAATAGAGGGTCTTCTGCCAAATATCCATAAAACTAAACCTGAAGACAGCACACTCCTAGGAACTCCCCTGGGGTTGAAAGCCATAGACGAGGTCCTTGATAAGAAAATCGCAGACCTTAAGAGGATGGATGGGAGGATTGAGGATATTAATGCTCATGATGCACTCTACCTCATCACCAGATGTCTGTCCCTCCCTAGGTTAACCTACTTTCTGAGGTGTTCACCATCTTACAGTGGGGGAGCCGGTCGGTCGAGCGGACAGCACGCTGGATTTGTGATCCTGTAGTCCTGGGTTCGATCCCAGGCGCCGGCGAGAAACAATGGGCAGAGTTTCTTTCACCCTATGCCCCTGTTACCTAGCAGTAAAATAGGTACCTGGGTGTTAGTCAGCTGTCACGGGCTGCTTCCTGGGGGTGGAGGCCTGGTCGAGGACCGGGCCGCGGGGACACTAAAAAGCCCCGAAATCATCTCAAGATAACCTCAAGCCAAAAACTAAATGAGTATGACCGGTTACTGAAATCAATACTAGAAAAAGCCCTTAACCTCTCTCTCGATGACCTACAGTGGAAACAAGCCTCTCTTCCTGTAAGACTTGGAGGCCTCGGAGTTCGAACAGCAACGCAAATCGCTGTTCCAGCCTTCCTGTCGTCCTTATCAGCATCCGACGACCTTGTGAAGGAAATTCTACCTGCCCACTTACATCAGCTGGCAGGTGTACATAATCCCAATTTTACACGCTGTGCCACAGAGTGGGCCTCTCGTGCAGGCCAATCACCTCAACCACCATCCCCAAAAGCCCACAAGCAGCACCACATGCAGGGGATTTCCTGTTAGCAACCCCAATGTCGGCAACTGGCACGCGTCTCACACCCCACGCCCTCCGAATTGCTGTGGCCCTCCGCCTTGCTGCCCCAATCCACACCAGATATAGGTGTATTTGCGGCGAGGTGGTGGCTGACAGGTACGGCAACCATGGCCTACTCTGCCAAAGCACAGGGGATGGCACTCCAGGCACAGTGAAGTTAACGACATCATCAAGAGGAGCCTCACCACAGCTGGATGCCCAGCTGAAAGAGAGCCCCGTTACCTAACGCCCCGTAACTCTGATGCTCCTATTGGTCGCCCGGATGGTATCACAGTGAACCCCTGGAAGAATGGTAAGCAGTTGGTATGGGACTACACGTGCGTATCAACCCTGGCTAACACCTACATTGACCTCAGTGTTGCACAACGAGGTGGCGCTGCCACCAACAGGGAAGCAGCCAAACCCTGTAAGTATAGAGAACTGGATCACCACTACAATTTTGTCCCCATTGCTTCTGAGACACTCGGCGCCTGGGGTAAAAGTGCTACCAGTTTTTTGAAGGAACTGGGTTCTAGGCTCATTGAAACAACAAGGGACCCAAGAGCTGCAAGCTTTCTTTTCCAGCGCCTCAGTGTGGCGATACAGAGGGGAAATGCGCACTGCTTCCAGGGTTCCTGCCCGCCATCTGAGGAGCTGGAGGAACTCGATAACCTATGATAACCATCTTTGTAACCTATATGTAACTTCTTTTTTGTAACAAAGTTCAAATAAAGTAAATATATATGTGTACATACAAAAGAATGGGGGTGGTAGGAGAAGATAATATTAGTGTTCAATGAGAAACCACAAGGTCTCCTCTGAATACTTTTTTTTTTTCTTCTCCGAGGCTATGGGTCCCCACATTGGCACCAGAGGTGGTACCCTCACAAACTTTAAAAAAAAAAAAAATATATATATATATTATATATATATATATATATATATATATATATATATATATA